>ML807316.1:29515-44256 GCA_009831015.1 Picea engelmannii
AAGCTTCTCTATCCTAGCCATTATTTGGTGCATATGGATTATTGGTGAAATGCTCAAGTCTTCTACAAGCCTTCATGATTAATCCATTTGAGGGGTAAGTTTACCACTTGGAAGGAAGATGTTCTATAGTTTCCTTCCTTATTCCTTTGTTGGTTTGGTGATTATTTTATGCCATGCTTTGTTCTTCCTTAAGGATCCCTAGCAAAAGTATCAAGTAAATTTGTCAATCCATAGTTGATCTTGTTGGTGAAGGTTTTTCCTTCAAGGTTCCCTTCTTGTGGACCTTAATATCCATTATTAATCTCGATTGGGTGAAGGATTGTTTTTCCTTTTGGTTCTAATCCCCAAGCCCCAATCCTTGAATGAAATGGGTCGATTTTTAAGATGGTTTATTCTTGACTTCATAATCCATTTGATTCACCTTGAATCCATTTCCCTTGTTGGATTTGGCATTGAACTCTACTTCCTTCCATCACCTATTTTTAAAACCTTAAAAATCACAGAACTCTATTTTACTAAGGCTACTCTCAAATTCACCTTGTTCTTCATTGCTTGGTCTTAGTAATCCTACTAGGGATACCCCCCTTGATTCGGAGGAGATTCGACCTAACGTGAAGATGATAGGTTATTAAGGTGACAATGGTGATGGTACTAACAATTTCCCATTGAGTTGTACCTTGTGGATTTGAGATTTTTTCATTAGGTACAATTTGAACGGTAACAAGTGACATTCTGAGTGAAGGTGGTGACTTTCCTTTTGAGCAATGAGTTGATGGTTGACTTGCTATTGGGTTTTTTTTAGTGCGATATGGAGAGGAATCCCTTGAGCACAAGAAGAGGTGCCAATAAAAGATGAGAGTGGTAGAGCATGAAAGAAACCCATTCAATGTAGTAATGGAACAATTATTAGTATGGAGAAGGATGAAGAAGACAATTTTTAGGTAGGTTTTGAACCAAAAATATTAAATTCAATAGAGGACAAGGAGATGTTACAACATTGGGAGGCACTACCTTGGTCAAAGTGAACAATTCGAAGAGTTTCCATCAAGGAAGAGTACATGACATCAAAATGAGAAAGATGGCGAGTCGAAGGAGGAGAATGAGCATGAATAAGAGGGGTCATAAAACCTAAACAATGGTCCCACTCCACTACCTCTATTACCACCTCCATTGCTAAATAAGGGTATAGATCCAATGGATAAGGGTGGAAACCAAACCTTGATGATAGAGTTAAGAGATAGGGCAAAGAGGAAAATAATAGTATGAAACACATACATAGATTGAGCTTAAGAAGGAAGCCATTGGTGGAATATCATCACTATGATGGTAACTATAAAGGCCATCACAAGCATGGTATCTATCATGATCAATAAAAAGAAGATATAAACATAGTTCCAAGGATTAAAATGAACATGGAAGGGGTGAATTGGGAAGATTTGTTAACCCTTATTAAGTTCTAACCTTTGATGGGAGTATAAATGGGTTAATAATGTACAATAAAATGTAACCCTATGCATTAATAATATACAATAAAATGTACAATCAAATCTTTGTTGTGCCTAGCTTCTAGAGGAGACTTGACCACTTTGATAAAAAAATAGATATTAAAGCTATTCACAGATTAATGTTAATGTATATATATATATATATATATATATATATATATATATATATATATATATATATATATATATATATTTAAAAAAATAAATAGTAACCCAATGTGTTAATAATTTACATTAAAATGTACAATCAATCCTTACTATGCCTAGCTTCTACAAGAGATTTGACCACATTGATAAAAGAAAATAGATATTGAATCTATTCAAAGGCACATCTATGTCCCACTCTTGGGGTTGATCTTAATGCAAAAAAATGAACAAGGCAACCTATCAACTATATCCTCTTGGATCTCAATTCCTACCTCTAACCCACATATGGACTTTATCCATTTATCATATTATGGCTAGGAAAGATGTTACTATCAGATTCACTACAAGGAAAACACCTTGTAGTGGAGGTTTTTAGTGTTACAAGATTTGATAATTTTTTCAAAAAAACCTCCGCTTTTCAAAGCAGAGGTTTTTATGGATATTCCATATAACTAAAAGAATTTGGGCAGACAGAGGTTGTAATGGAGGTTTTTTTTTTTTTTTCAGTGCTTATATTGTCAAAACCCATTGGTGTGCTCTTAATCAACCTTCTCTGGTGTATACATAAAACAAAAGAAACACCAGTGCGCTTATAATTATTATGCACCAATTTCTCCTTTTTTGTTGTATGCAACACTGATGCTCTTATAATTTCTACGCACTAGTTCCACATTGTTTGTGTATGAAGAACCAATGCTTTTGAGTTTATGTACTCTCTGGTGCATTTAAGTTAGCATGCACCCAAGTGCTTGTATAATTCGTACATACTGATGCTTGTATTACCATGTGCATTGAAGGGTAGTGAAATTTCGAATATTTGAGGTGAGATTTCAACGACATTGTTTTTACTAAGCACCGGTGCGTGCATTATATTTAGATCCCCGGTGTTTATTGTAAACATGGGAACTGCCAAATTTTGAAAGAATAAATATAATTGTACGTTATGTCATTTACAAAATGATGTTTTTTCTCAGTAGTTCTCATTGGTGCTTTAGTATAATTAATGGGCACTGGTGCATATGACTCCTCAAAACGCACCACTTTCTATATTATGGCATGCACTATCTAGTGAGTTCATAAGAATAATGTGCACTGATATGTATTTATTTTAATTAATTGTTTTTTTTTTACAATTTTTCAATTAATCATCTCAAAATCAAATAATTTTTATAGTAATATTGTTTTATATTTTTGTTACTGCATTTTGATATAATTATTGCATTAATGCATTGTCCAACAATTTACACCTCTGTTATTGTAACAATGCAAATCATTAACATATTAATTGATCAACAACACAACATTTTACAACATTCGACAATGCAATAAAATAAAAAAACCCATTTTATTATATATGAATAAGAGATTCATTGTTGTATAAAATGGGACAACGTATAGATCCACAATAGTTAAATTGCAAACAATATGTAATTCTTACACTTATTGGTAATATGTCCTCATGCAATTGGAACAATATGTCAAGTACATTAAACAAAATCCTTGATTTTTAGAGATAAATATTCCAAAACATACAATTTGTAGTAACATTCAATTATATTGATTGTCATTCATCACTTGAACCGTTGTCATCACTCGAGCTACGTGCATGCCTAATTTCTTCATCATTTGTAGGCGATATTGTACTTTGGTTATTTAACCTAATGTTTTCTTGATCGACTTGTTTTTGATGTTCTACCTCTTCATCTTCCATCTACAAACATAAAAAACAAATGTAATAAGTATATCCACACACACACACACACACACACACATATACATGATTGCGTAAATAAAAAAACATACCTTAGCAGTGAATCTTTCATAAACAATACACATTCTTTCGAAGCCATGCTTCATGCCTTCTCTCAAAATATCTTCTATTGGCTGCATTCCGTACTTTATTTCCTGGATGTTTAATATGCCATGACAAATCACAGTTGTTATAATTAATATAAAAGTTTCTTGTTATTTCACTAATTATAAAACAAGGGAAGTTAAACAACATAGCTACTAACAAATTGTTCAATTAAACTTTTATACTTCAACATATACTTACAACCCATACATAAACCAATGTCTATCAATTCATGGGTTGGATCCTCTTTGTATGTTAGCACCTATTAGAATATATCCATGGATAAGTGTAAACTAATTATTTAAATATAAAGATCACAACAAACATGAAATCTTAAGTAAATCTGAAAACGTAAATACTCACAAAGTTTGCAATCAACCCTTTTATTCCTCATCGTTCTATCTTATGTGCTCATTGTGTTCTATTTTTTTTTTTCTTTTTTTCAACAAAACAATTGAAAATTAGCATTTCATGTGATAATTAAATTATATGTACATAAAAGAATAAATGAATGATTACATACCTATGATGCACATTGTTGTTGGGATGGCTCCTCTTGTGACACAATTATGCTTATTTCTTTTACCATCTCCTTCTACACTTTTTTGGACATTCCTACCAACATGTATTGGTTTTCCCCTCGTTTGTCCCTTGGAATTTTGAAAATCTCCCTGAAAAAAGAAAAGCTAGGAATCATCGAATATAAAAATTGTGTTACAAAAAAAGATATTGATGCATATAATAACTTCATACGCACTGATATATAATAATAACGTTGTTGAGAAATAAAAAACATTTTACAAATTGTTGTATTTAGTTGGTGCTTTATAAATTAATAAAAGCACCAGTACCTAAGTATTGTTTATTACACACTGACGACCTCTAAACAAATTTAAGACATGGCGGTTTCCATATAAAAAACAATATCATTTCCATTTTAAACTCAACGGTGTTCTTTATAAGACAATGCACCCATGTGATTATCTATTTTCAATGCAAATTGTTGATCGTGAAAAAGGTGTTTACAAAATATTATTTCTAATTTAAATTAAGCGGTGTTGTTGACATGAAAATACACACTAATGCTCTGTCTCTGTATAGTGCACACTGCTAACTACGAAGGCATTTTTTAAAAAACAAAACCAACAACAACAGACTAGTTTGGGATCCAATACAATGAGTGGTTCCATTGCAACGGATAGGAAACACCCCATATATAAATAAACAAACCCTATAAAAATATTTTTCTTAAAAAAATTCTCGTTGTGAAATATAGAAAGGGAAAGAAAGAAAAACAGTAAGGAAATTAGGGCTTCCAATACCGAAGGTAACTATCAAATCCTTTTTTGTTTGTTTGAGAATGCACTAATTTTTTTTTGAATCAAATAGGGCAAAGATTAAGATGATCAATAGAATGAAATCATATACCTGAAACTCCTGCTCTACAGATTTGTATGTGACCTACAATCATTCCTTTCAAATTTGTCTCTTCAAAAAAATCCACCTACTTCGAAGTCTTTGCTAGTAAATCTTTCTTGCATAAATATCCCCTTTAAATTTTGGCAAAAGAATGAAATAAAGAATAGGGTTTTCATTTATAAACACATACATTTAAAAAAACTAAAATTCCCGCTCATTTATTCATTATATATTTTGACGCATTGATGCTAAACACACAAACTATTTTTTGTGTAACTGACTTTTTCTGTGCGCTATACAGTGCATAGGACATTGGTGCAGTGTGTATGTATAACACACCGACTCATTTTTTCATAGTAAATTTCAGCGCATTGATAGTAAGCACACACTATTTTTTTAACTTGCTTTAATTGATGCACTATATATTTCGTACCGCATTGGTGTGGTTCTTAAGTACTAACACACCGACAAACAATTTAATTTGAAAAATGCAAATGCCAACATCCACATTTATGTTTTGCAGAGGTTTTTCTTTGCAGAGGCAATAACGAAGGCCAATCTTCGGTGCTTCTCACAACTTAAAGCATCGATGCGTTTGTTTTATAACAACGCACTAGGGCATCCTTATACAATTAAGTGCATCGTTAACTTATAAAAGTTATTCAAAATTCTGTTTGAAGTTATATTGTTCTATGCTTCCCAAGATGACAATTTTTTCTCAAATGTAGGAAAAAAATAATTATGATATCAAATGGCCAATTCTACATATTCCATCTCATTCCACATCGTTGCAAGTCCTTCAAGTTCTCCCCTGCCGATTGCAATAAGTCTAGATTTTATTTATAATTTATATATCTCATTGAAGTTATATTAAGTATGCACATGCAATTGAATAATTGTTCATTGAATTTTGCATGATCATGATTTAGGATTGAGTTCGAATACGCAAGATATTCTAGTAGTCCCAAAATTCCACAATCATTTATCAGGAGATAGATATCACAAAAAAATGTTTGATAAAAATCGACAACTGTTTTACCCTACCAATTATAACATGCCATCTTCCAACAATCAATCTGGGTCAATGATATTACACTGTGAATTGAATCTCTTTTATTCAAACACCCCTTGGGGCATAAGAAAATGATGATTGAGTAATTGTATTTTTGGATTTTCAATGGAACTAATGTAAGTGTATTGCTTAATTCGACATTTGTTTTATAAAGTGGTTAGTTACATGTTTATTATTGAGAATGTTTTTTACAGGTTTCCAATAAATGTTTGGTATAATGTTTGAACATACTAAATGCATTGTGTTACTAATATTATCGATGTAATGTTCAATATTTTTACAATAAGTATTCTGACGACAAATGACATGTCTACCATCTACCATTGCACCCCTGTATGATGTCAAGTCACAAGCTTACTATTAAACAAACACAGGTCGAAGAGGAAGCATACCAAACATGGTTGAATCAACCACCCATTCAATTCCCACCACATCCCGAGTCACCAATTCAAAATCTCTACAGTAATACTAGCTCTTCACATGTTGGGGATGAAAGCAATGATATAGAGGTTGGTATGGATGACTTCTTACGAGATACCCAAACTATGAAGGTAATGTTGTTACACACATTCCAACAAAATGAACTAGGGGATAATCTGGGAGGATCTAAGGAATTCTCACAGAGGTCTAGGAGGATTCATAATGCTCACGAAGGTCCCAGATCCATAAAAGCTCAAAATTTGACTATCTCAAATCATCTGGAAAACTGTGTCATTACATAGAGCTTGTCATCAACTTTCCAAGAATGCAAATGGCAAATTAAACAAAGTTTGTATACAAAATGTATGGGCAATCAAAGTTTAGTCAAACCATGAAAAATAGGGGTCCCATGTGGCACCACCAAAGGGAGACACATGGCATGCCGACGTGGAACCTAATTGGTAGTTGACTGGGTAAGGTACAAATCCAGGTGGTCCAATCACATGCTGAAAAGTGGTCTAATGGTGTGTTTACGTGGGACATTAGGTAGCCAATGAGAAGCTGCCACATGGCAGCTTCCCATTGGCATATATGGTTAATGTATTGTAAAATTGTGGAGTCCATAGGGTTTGAACCCATGACCTCAAAGCTCCAAGCCTTAACAAAGCCACCTTACCCATATACTACACATTATGACTTGATATATATATATATATATATATATATATATATGGCTTATTATATATTTAAGTTTATATTATAAGTCAAATGGGTGGTCAAAGGGTCGAGGGTCTAAGCCCTCGACCCTTGGCCATTGATCATGTTATACCACCATATAACCATACCATGGCGCGGAGGAGGAGCTTAACATATAGTTAACCACACACACACACACACACACACACATATATATATATGTTGTAACAACCATTCAAAAGTGTGTGTGGATTTGTTAATTGCATACTATATATAACATATAGTATATATCGATGTCAACGACTATATCCATATCGACGAACTTCGTGAAAGTTATAACTATAAAATGGATACAGTATGGTCGGTGGGGCTCGAACCCCTGACCTACTATATATAATATATAGTTTTAACCAACTCCCCTATAATTAAGATTTGGTTATAAAACCTAACAAAATGTATTTAATGTATCCCAATAATTTTTTATTTTGGTTAGAAGGGGCACCCTATTTAATGACGCGGGCCCCAATGGATTTTGACACACATTTCGATGTGGGTACACATATTGACACAAAATTAATGTAGGCTTTGCATCGTAATGTGTGTCGAGGGTACAAGGCATTGAGATAATACCATAAAGCATGCTAGGGCTCACCTTGACAAAATTTCGAGTATTTTATATCAATTTCGCATGCTTTTTCACCAAGAATTCAACGGTGTACTCCGTTTCTGAATTTGAGCAACATATTTTTGGAGTGTCTTCAAAATTTTATTTTTGTAAGCCTATATTGTAATGGAATTTAAAATTTTGAGATGATGAAGAACAATCATACTACCTCAAGGGACTTTGAAGATGCAATGATGTATGTCAATTACATGTGTATTTGAGTTCTTTTATTTTCTGCTATGTCATCTTATTTATAGTTCAAATTAATCATCAATTTATGGGTTTATGGATAAGTAAGAGATACACAAGATATTTTGCAAATAATCAAGCGATCTTCATTTATATTCCTGAATTTGGTTAGATGTTTAGTATCCGAATATGAACTAATTGGCATCTACGGATTCATTGGGATAAATTGATATCATAGTTTGTTAATATTTAAGGATCAAATTGGTATCATAACTCATGTGGTATTTTCAGATCATGTCATATCAAAGCTGGTTTTGACGTGTATTTGCAAGTGAATGCTTATGAGGTCCAAGTTTAAGCTTGGTGAAGGATCGTTTGAAGAGTACATTCTTGAGATTGGTTCGAGGGTGAATTTCATAGCAAGGAATGGATTCAACAAAACACATGGATTCTTCTAATCCAAATCCTTTTGGTACTAAAGAGACATTCTTTTTTTTGTTCATGGAAATGAAGGCCATGGTGTAAGAAATGTATGAGGATTGAAAGAAGGCCAAGAGAACTGGTGGTAAAAGCAAAGGAAAGTCGCATAACTTTAATAAGTAGTCGAAGAAGCCACATAACTTTAAGAAGACAACTACAATGAAGAAGAAAGAAGAAGAGAAGCCGACATGTCCTCATTGCAAGAACATGAGCAGGCAAAGTGTTGGAAGTTGCATCTAGAATTGATGCTGAAGTGGGCTCAGCATAGAAAGGGTAATAAGAAGACCACAACCATAGTACATGATCTTGGATCAGATTTTGAGGATGAAACTAAGGTTACAACTATGGGCATTAAAGGTAAATCTTCTGTTGCAAGTTTTGGTTCGCGTACTTCTTCTGCAAAGACTAAATTATTCCCTAATGGAAGGCAAATAAATGACATGTTTCATTTACAAGTTATCTCAAAGCACACTAAGATTGATACACTTGTTTATAGTGGATCATAAGTGAATATTATTTCAGAGCAATTTGTTCATAATTTGGGATTGGAAACTAGTCCTCATCTGAGACCATATCCTTTGGGTCAGATTTGTGATAATGCTCAGGTACATGTAACTAAACAATGCAAGTTACAGTTCACAAGCACATCCAGTTTCATTGATGCGGTAGAGTTAGACGTTGTTCAACTTGACATTTGCGGGATGGTTTTGGGAAGTCCATACTTGTATGAGAGGTAAGCCATTTTCTACATGGAACAAAACAAGTATCATCTATTCAAGGATGGGATTGAGTTCATTATGAGAGCTCATCGGATGAAGATGAATTTGATAGTTGTCACTACAAGACACATGCTAGCTAATGCCAATATCCAAGATCTTGATATACAACCTACAGTTGAAAGTAACACATGTCCTTTGGTTGATGTTGTTCCTATTAAGAAGGGAAGATACATTGATGGTTCATTCTCTTTTGCATCTGTATATTCAATTTTGTTGTTTAGTTTATTACTAATCAATGGATTGTGGTTGGCTACTACAACAATGAATGGTGGAGTTTCTGAATTTAAGGGAATGGTTAACTTGGTCAGCGATGTAATTTCAGTCTTCATTATGGTTGTGATGAGTCAAGTGCTCATTATCCAAGCGAGAAGGATGAATGATACTAGACAAGTGAGGAGAAAGAATTCTCACTTGATTTATGAATAATCCTCTTTTAATATGCATATAAAGGTGCATTCTATAAGCATATTTTAAATACTATGTCATGTTTGTATGGATGTAAACCTTGAACAAAAGTAATCAAGTACATATGATAACAATACAAGCAAAATTGTTTTTCAAGGCAAAAGCGACAATGGACCGAGTATTCATTCAAGGACTTATATAGATACATAAAGCAAAATAGAGAGTCCAAATGGGCAAGGCATAGATCAACATTTGGCTTGGTTTCATATTGCTTGAGATAGACTATATTCAACAAACAAAGATGAGATTGGATGTTGAAATACATGATACAGGTATTGCAGAGATTCGATGAACATGAATTTTGTAGTTTAGAAATTTATGAGCCAGAACTAGAGCTATATATTATTTCAGCTGCAATTCTAGAGGCCAGATTCAAAGTTGTATTCCAGAGAAGTAGACTGAAGTACACTGATATAGTACTTAAAGATTGAAGACCCAAGATGAAGACTTATTTCCAAAAGAATCAACAAGATGGATGCGTGAATTATCATCACTAAGTTGTTGAATATCTACTTTTGGAGGTCCAAAAGTTATTTAGTGGGGAGGTGTGATCCAGGAGGATCTAAGGAATGCTCACAGAGTTCTAGGAGGATCCATAACACTCACAGCGGTCCGAGGGGATCCATAAAAACTCAAAATTTGACTGTTTCAAATGATCTTGAAAATGAAATCATTGTGTAGAGCTCATCATCATCTTTCCAACGATGCAAATGGCACGTCAAACATAGTTCGTATGCAAAAATTATGGGAAGTCAAAGTTTGGTCAAACCATGCAAAATAGGGGTGCCACGTGGCACCACCAAGGGTGACACATGGCATGCTGACGTAGAACCTAATTGAAAGCTCACTGGGCAAGGTATAAATCCAGGTGGTCAAATCACATGATGACAAGTGGTCTAATGATATGTTGACATGCGCCATTAGGTAGCCAATGAAAAGCTGCCACACGACAACTTCCCATTTTCCTATTGTAAAATTTTGGAATCCATAGGGTTCGACCCCATGACCACAAAAATCTATGCTTTAACAAAGCCACCTTACCAACATGCCACATGTTATGACTTGATATGTAAATGGCTTATTATTTATTTAACTTTATATTATAAGTCAAATGGGTGACCAAAGGGCTGAGGGCAGCCTAAGTCCTCGACCCTTGGCCATGTCATGCCACCATATAACCATACCATGGTGCAGAGGAGGATCTTAACATATAGTTCAGCGGGATATATATTGTTATGTCGTAACAACCATTCAAAAGTGTGCGTGGGGGTTTGTTAACTACATAATATATGTAACATATAGTATAGATACATGTCAATGACTATATCCATATCCACGAACTTCATGGAGGTTATAACTATAAAATGTTTATATATTATGGTCGGTGGGGCTTGAACCACCGACCTACAATCTATAATATATAGTTTTAACCAACTACCCTATAGTTAGGATTTGGTTATAAAACTTAACAAAATGTATTTAATTTATGCCAATAATTTCAACTTTTTGTTAAAGTGGTTTCTTATTTAATGGCACGGACCCCAAGGGAGTTGGACACACACTCCAATGCAGGTAAACATCTCGAAACACAATTAATGCGGTTTTTTACCTCGTAATGCATGTCGAGGGTATAAGGCATTGAGGTAACACCGTAAAATGTGTCGTGGGTCAATATGATGGAATTTCGAGTATTTTACATCAATTTTGCACGATTTTTCGCCAGGAAATCAATGGTGTACTCCATTTCTGCATTTGAGCAATGGATTTTTAGAGTTTATTCAAAATTTTGTTTTTGTAAACCTATATTGTAATGTAATTTGGAATTTTGAGATGATGAAGAACAATCATACTACTTAAAGGGACTTTGAAGATGCAATGATGTATGTCAATTACATGTGTATTTGAGTTCTTTTATTTTATGCCGTGTCATCTCATTTGTAGTTTAAATTAATCTTCATTTTATGGGTTTATGGATAAGTAAGACATACACATGATATTGTGCAAATAGTCAAGTGATCTTCATTTATATTCCTAAATCTGGTCGGATTTTTAATATCTATATATGAAGTAATTGGCATCTAAGGATTCATTGGGATGAATTGATATCAGAGTTTGTTGATATTTAAGGATCAAATTGGTATCAGAACTTGTGTGGTATTTTCAAATGAGGGGATGATGCAGATATCGTCAATACCTTATTCGAAAGCCTAGAATCTGCTTCCACCACCCCTCTCTTTAGAAATGGGTCAAGGTCTATCCAACTAGGGACAACAATGTTACTGTACAATTTGAAATCAATGCATGGTATGTCAAACATGTGTGTCTCGACACTTTTGAGGTAACTAACCATTATTTCCCCTAATTTTTTAAGGAATCTTGTCGCACAATGAAGGAAGAAAATGGTTGATTTTATGCATGATTATTGACAATGTACTTTTCTATTGCACAGTAATTGCTAGTTACTCAAAGATACGATACTTTCGAGAGATAATTCCTTTCCCGATAGTGACACAGAGGCAAAGAAAATGTTGAATATGTTGGGTGTTGAGTACATATCATACCATGCATGTCCGAATGATTGTATTCTATACATAAACCAATACGCTGACAAAGAGATATGTCTAGAATGTGGGCTTGACAAGTATTGAAAATAAAAAAACAAGGGTAAGGCACATGGTCCTCCTCATAAGATATTGAGGCACATGTCTATAATTCCAAGGATTGAAAGGCTCTTTCGTTGCAAACAATTAGCCGTGTTGTAGGGGTGGCATGCGTGAAATAGAAGTGAGGAAGGAGTTATGCGAATCTCAGTAGATTTAATGTCCATGAAGCATATCAAGGATACATGGCCCAACAAATTCAAAGACAAAGTACAAAGCCTGTGATTGAGCATAGCCATGGATGGAGTTAACTCATATTCCCTCTAAAACACCAACTATTCTCCTTTTCCAATGGTATTGATCAATAAAAATACCCCCCCATGGTTGTCCATGAATAATGAACATCTTATGTTGGCTCTTGTAGTCTCAAGTAGAATATAAGTGAAGATAATGGATGTCTACCTCTAACCACTGATCGATGAATTTAAGCAATTATGGGAAGGGATACATGTATATGATGTATCAAGACCCATCCCAATGGAGAGGTCTTTTACGTTGTATGGAATATGTGCGTACACCACACATGATTATCCAGGACTAGGATTTTGCTATTGTAAGAATGTTAATTGATTTGTTTATATTTGCAATGTTATTTGGCATACTTAATTTGGTGGAACTATCTTTTTGAAACTAACGTGCTCTTTTTACAACAACATCGTAGGTTTTGTAACAAAAGGGTATCATGGATGTAAATGTTATGGACATTCTATGAAGGCTAGGTGATCCAACCACCTATGAAAGCGAGTGTATGATCGCTCGAGGGTATTCTTCCCAGAAGACTACCTTTACAAAAGAGTTGCATCTGGTTTCAATGGTAAACTAGAGCGAGCTCGAAGACTTGAAACAATGACATCGAAAAATTGTATTAGGGAATATGACAAAGAGAAGGAAATGCGAGAGAGAGAGAGAGAGAGAGAGAGAGAGAGAGAGAGAGAGAGAGAGAGAGAGGACAATTAAAGTTAATCTCTGAGTATCTCATTAACCAGATCCTCTGAGTATCTCATTAATCTAGTATCTCAGAGAGAGAGGACAATTAAAGTTAGGATGAAATAACTATCCATACTTTAGTTATTTAGTTAAAGTATAAAGTATGGATAATATTATCTATATCCTCTGAGTATCTCATTAATCTCTGAGTATCTCTGAGATGGTATCTCAGTTAATGAGTATCTCATTAACTTTTTCACTTCTGTGAGGACAATCTCTAAACATATGATCTCCTTTACAACCCCAACATTGTATAGGTGGCTGCCTTGGCCTTTGACGCCCTGTCTCAATCATTCTGGGTTCTCTAAAAGTTGGTTGTCCCTGAGTATTATTTCTGAAGAATGGTGGCTTAGATCCTTTCTTCCTCTGATCCACCTTGAATTTCTTTTTGTCTGACCAATATTTTTGGAAAGTTGGCCTTGATTTTTGCTGATCAAATAGGCATTTAGCTCACCTTATGGTCTCCTCCAATGTCTTTGGATCAACATATTGTATTTTTTCACTGATGAATGATGGAAATCCACTCAAATACCTTTGAATTTTAACTGTCTCATCCTTGATCAAGGAGACATACTTCAACAGTTCTAAAAACCTTCTCTCATATTCATCTACGGTCATACTCCCAAGATTGAGTTCAAAGAACTCTTTCATTTTCTTGTCATAGTATCTTTTAGTCAAGTATTTCTTTTCAAAATTATTCTTGAATTCCCTCCAAGTAACACTTTTCTCTTTAATGTGCTACACTTGCACAAGATGATCCCACCACATGGATGCATTTCCCTTGAGTTGATAGATGTAAATTCTTCCTTTTGCGTGAGAAGAATAATTATGCAATTGAAAATACTTTCTCATGCCCAAAAACCATGTTTCTGCATCTTCATCCTTCTTGTGCTCACCATAAAATGTAGAAGGTTTGATTTTGTTCATTTCTCCTTGTAGCTCATCCACCCCAGAACTCTTATGCTTCCTGACAGGGGATGGACTTGAGTTGTTGTGTTCCCTCTTATTGTAATGCCTCAGGGAGTGATGGTGATGTCTGATAACACTTCTTGTTCTTTTCTCATTAGGAGACCTGTGACTTCCTGATTTGCTTGAGCCACTCTCCTTATCCAATTTCTTTTCTATTCTATTCAAGCTCCGCAATAACTTCATGTTGAAGTCCTCTTGATGCTCCTTGGCTCTCATAAGCCTTTCACTATCAGATTTATTTCTTTGGACATCCTTCTGCAAATTTTTAATGGTCTCTACCATATTCATGTTTTCATCCCTTCCTTCTCCATGTCCATTGGAGTTTGTTCTTTTAATGCCCAAATGGACATCCATCCCTCTGATCTCATCTTCCTGGATGTAAGTCCCCTGTGTCTCTTCCATTAATATGGACTCTGTGTTGATCCTGATTTGAT
>ML807316.1:67945-92772 GCA_009831015.1 Picea engelmannii
ACCTTTATTGTCTCACTTGTTTGTCCTTAGTGTGACACCAGCCAAGGACGAACCTCATCCATGTCATTTGGCCAACCAAACTATGCTCATGTCTTGGTAAACTAACCCTCTAACTAACCCATAAATAAAAAAACCAACCATTCATAACTTAAGGTGGCCTAGCTCTGCCCTTTAGTAGCAGGTGCAGACTTTAGGACAAATATCTTCTAGTGCCGTTGCCGGGGAATGGAGTAACGAAATATATTTCCTTGGGAGAACGACAAGGATCAGATCTGAGCTTTGATGGTGAAAAATGACCAAACACATTCAGACTGCCATGTTTCACCTGACAACTCCACTGAGTAAACTTCAAAAAATAAATACTGGCTCCCAGAAAAGGAATCAAGAAGTCCAAATATGAGCACACCAAAGCCACTAAACCTCATCCTAACCTTGAGAATGACACAATAGTCTCTGATCCAGAAATACAACTAAGAAAATCCACCTTAGCTCAGATATATACCTCACCCCTCAAGGGTAAAGCTGCACATCAAGAATCTACTGTTCTTCATCATCACAAGCAACTTGAATTTGCTAGCCCTAAGAATCATAATTCCAAGGAACCGCAAACACCTGCAAATCTTGCCTCTACTTCATCATCTAGTCCAACATCCACCTCTATATCTCCAATCAATCTTGAGATTCCTATTGCCCAAACAATGGCTATTAACAGGATGGATGCCATAATTGCTGCTAGATATGCACCCCTAGTTTTGCATGTAGGCTTGCATGCACTCCCAACCACATATTACATGAAATATTTACCTAGATATAATGGGGAATGGGGTGTCACAGGTGAGGAACATCTGGTATCCTTCTACAAGTTTGCAGGAAACTTTAACATTGACTATTGTTGGCACAGGGGCATACCCAGGGTTCAACTCCAAGAGTGCACCAACAAACCTTAACTACTGGCCCTTTCGACAACACCTGCAAAGAAAATGTAGTCTCACCCGAAGCAGTTATGAGGGGGTTTCAGGACAAAGATGTCTACAACCAATGGGAATATCAAATGGGTTTAATACAATAACATCACATCATTCATATATCACTTATCAACTTGGATCTACTCTGCACATCTACTTATCATATCTAAAATAGTAATGCAATCATAGTATATCAATGACAGAGACATAATACCAATCACACACAAAAAAAAATATACACGGTTCACCCTCTCTCTAGGGATATGCCCACAAAACTGTGCTTTATAATGTATTAAGATGAAGCATACAGTTCTTGTCTGCGCTCTTAGCTAGCATATCTTCTCTTCTTCTCCTCTCTTTCTCTCCCCTTCCTGTACACCCAACAACAAGGTTGATCTTCACACCCAGTTGGAGATCTTACAATACGAGAAGGCTCTCACACTTAGCACTTCCCTCTTACATAACAATAATCTTTCATTACATACCAACAACAATGAATGAACAACAACTAGATCGACACTAGTAGCAATGACAACAACAACAACAACAACCCAACCCAGGTCCTCTTTGACCTTTATTTATACATTACAATAGTTCATCGATATCATTAGGCTGAAACCTAGGTCTCCAAAACCCTAGATACCAAAACCTTAGGTGTCTAAAACCCTAGGTCAACTTGACCCATATTTTTAGGGCTTCGCCAACCTGTCTTTCCTTCCTTCTCATGTGGTGCTCCAAGAATCTAACGATGGATTTTTTCATTTGATGATTTGTCCACGACCCTTCTTTCTTGTTGATCTGTCATCCTCTATCTCCTCATTCAACGACTTGCTTCCTCGGACTTCGCTCTGTCTTTTCTGCTCTTTTTCTCACTTCGACCCAATAACAGTCACTGTGTCTTTCGCGCAGTTCACATTTTTCCTTTTCTTCCTTGATCTTCACTTACTTCCATAACCAAGGGCCAACAACTATGCAGATGTGTGGATGAGGTTGTTTATACAAAGTCTTGATGGGGAGGTAAGAATATGGTTATGGGGCCTCCCTCCAACCTCCATTGTAGATATTGATGCATTAGATGAGGCTTTCATAAAGAAATGGGGAGATATAAGGGATTATCTTTATTACATCATTGAGTTTGGGGCCCTTAAGAGAAAGAATGGTGAGTCTATTTCAGAATTCACCGAGAGATTTAATAAGATGTATAGTAGAATCCCAGATGAGATAAAACCAACTGAAGCTTATGCTAAGATGACTTATGCCAATGCATTTGATGCAAAATTATCTCTTTTGTTGAGTGAGAGAATATCCAATACCTTGCTATCAATGCAATATGCAACCATTGAGGTTGATTCCAACATCTTGGCATCTGACCGAATAAAGACCAAATCTAAAAAATAAAAGAAGAAACAAAGAGAGGAATCCCCTGCCTCCTCTAACCCAACCAAATCTGATCCTAAAATTGATGAAATGAACAAAATTTTGAAGGATCTGACATCTGAAATAGCTAAGCTGAAGTGAGAATCTAAAAAACCAAATAGAGCATTCCAAGGGGATGGGAACAAAAATCCAAACCAATTTAGAAGACCGAATGATGCCCCTCATATAATGCAGAGAGAGAGGAGGAATGATGATGAACAAAGAGTAGTACCTCTTTTCCAAAATAATCATATTGAGGAGATGGATGCAGACAGTGATGTTGTGGATGATACTGCTATTCTTTTCAATGAAAGAAATTTTCACACCAGTCACTTTACGTAACAAGATTATGAGGTAGCATACCTGTCAGATAAGTTGTGATCATAATAGAAAGACAAAGATTCCTCCCAAGCCAAATCTAAGCAAGGGTGCATTGGCTAAAGCTCACCAGCCTCCTCCATTTAAACCTGTTGTCCCAGAAGTAAAGGAAGCTGATAGACCACAAACATCCTTCATCCTATAGCATGATTTGAGCAAGACCAATATCCTTTTACCTCTATCAGAATTATTGAAAAATGATCCTTTCAAACAATCCATTATGAAGGCTCTGCAACCACCTACTTCTGTTGTAAATTCTTATGTAATTAGTCTGCAGGATGAGAACCTAGCCATTACTACGGGCCCACACATTGAGGATGGATTTGATGCTTCTTCACCATTCTACATATCTCTAAATGTCCATGAAAAGATCCTACATAACTGTCTCATGGGCTCAGGTGCCTCACACAATGTCAAGCCTAAAGTTTTTATGGTGGAACTAGGTCTGGAGATCACCAAGCCCTATCAATACCTTTACTCCTTTGACTCCAAAAAAGTCAAATGTTTTCTATTAATAAAAGATCTGGTGGTTTCTTTGGCACAATTACCCATGAAAAGTGTAGTGATGGACATCGTTGTGTCCGACATTCCCCCTAAGTTTGGTATGATTTTTTCTATGATGTGGGCCAAGAAGGTTGGGGGATCATTAAAAATATACCTCACATATGCCACCATCCCTATTTTCGGAGGAGAGCACATGAGACTGCACAGAGAGGTCATATTGGCCTATATTTTCAGCGACCATCAGAATCCAAGCAATCACCCAATTTATGCTTTTGAGGATGAGATTGGATCATCTGTTTTTCATCTAAATGGTGGTGAACCAGGAATTACAGTCACCAAATGAAAAGATCATCTTTTGATAGATCACCAAAAACAAGTGTGGAAGATGTATTTTTATGTCTCTTCATCAAGAGAAGGTTCTGGGGCTGGTATATTCCTCATTTCCCTTGCACATGAGGTTATAACTCTCTCTTATAAGTTGGAATTCGAGACTACTAACAATATAGATGAGTATGAAGCTGTGGTGCTTGGATTGAGGGATGCTAAAGACATGGCCATTGAAAATTTGGCAGTCTTTGGTGATTCCGAGTTGATCATCAATCAAGTCAAGAACATCTATTAAGATAAACAATAGAGGCTCAAACAATACATGAATGAGGTGTGGGACTTGGTTGACAACTTCTTTCTAGCATTTAATATTTCCTTCATTCCTAGAGAGACAAATGAGAAGGAAGATTCTTTGGCATTGACTGCCAGAACCTTTATACCTCCCATTGGCCCAAATATCAAGTATCAGGTGGGAGTCAAACACAGGTCAACCATATCAGACAACATCATGCACTGATAGGTCTTTAGTGATCATGTGGAGCTACAAATATTTCTACAGACCATAGAATAATTATCCAGTATCTCTATATATCAAGAAGGTGAAGATCATGAATCAAAGAATCAACAAACATCTCATCTATTGAACAAAGTGGCTAGCCACAAAATTGTGGAACTTAAAGTGAACCACATCCATAGGGGTCTAGTGCCACTGGAAAGGTTATTTTATATTCATGATGTCTCCAAAGGAGTTGCCATACAAAATCAAGAAGAGGAAGTGATGGACTGCAACATTGGGACTGCTGAAAATACAAAAATGGTAAAACTGTGCAAGGTACTACTTCTAGAACAAAAATATAAGTATGTCAGCCTCATGAAAATTTTTGTTGATATTTTTGCATGGTCGTATGAGGATTTGAATACATTTGACACAAACATCATCCAACAATAAATCCCTCTGAAGGATAGTTCTAAGCCATTCATACAAAATATCAAAAAATTTAATCCCATGCTAATGTCTATAATTGAAAAAGAGTTGAAAAGAATGCTTGATGCCAAAATTATTGTGTCCTTGAGGTACTCATATTGGGTGGCCAACTTGGTACCTGTGAGAAAAAAGAGTGGGGAAATATGCTTCTGTGTTGATTTTTGAAATCTCAACAAGTGTTCTCTAAAATTCAACTACCCCCTGTTGGCGCAGAATTGATCAGACCAGGGTCCTTCTCAGGTTTCGAACAGAAGGTACCGAGGTAGTCTAGAGCATTGGAATTTTCATCTTCCTTGAAGGGAAAAAGCCTCACCCAAAGCACAACCATGAAAAGTAAAATAGGGAAGGGTAAGAAGAATGCTTAGAAAAATCCATACAATCTCAGGATATCTGTTAGTCTTGCGTAAAATAGATTAAACCCAGAACTGTGTGAACATTCCTAACTCAGATTAAAGAAAATAGAGATGTGTTGCATTCATAATGAAACTATATCTGACATAAAGACAACATGAAACAAAATTCAAGATAATCTGAAGCTAAACAGACACAATATTTTCAAAATTTGGGTCTCTCTTTGTATTAACTTCATATGGTTCTTCTCAATTACATAATGCTACTTAGATACATACATAGCTCGGTCATGCCAAAACTTAACAACAATACTCTATTACCGAGAGACAAGGTTAACCCAAACCCTTTCTCTTTCAACATTACAATAGGACATGACTCGGTTACAACCTTGGTTTGGTTCCAAGACCCAGACTCTAGAACTCTAGCTAACATTTACCCAAAATGGAAAACAACAAAGAACTCAAACTCATTCCAACAACCATCTAGACAACTATCTAAACAATTAACAATCAACCCTTTACAGTCATATTCATCCGGTATATATAAGCCAACTGAGATTTTTGGGTTTGAGACTTCACATGCTTTCTTGTTCTTGTTATGTTTTAACTTATTTATCCTTGCAGGTGTTGCACTGTCCTTCCTTCCAACCGTTTTTGGTTTCTTTCTTTGTTTTGTTGTCCAACTCCTCTGTGACTTGCGCAACTTCTGTTTGACCAAAATTGGAATTGCAACATTCCTTGCACATCTTCTAACAACAAAAACGAAGGGCCCAACAGGTTCCGACCACAATCCTTGACTCATCCTTGAGTCAAGTCCTTGGCTCTTTTGTGGTCTCTGGATTGGCCTGTTTCTTTCCTCTGTCTTCTTTTTCTGATTTTATCCCAGTTTATGCCCAAGTTATTTCCTTTTCCACCTCTTCAAATTAAGGGCCCATATCCGGGACCAATTCCAGGGCTCTCTTCTTTACTCCTTGGAAATTGATGACCTTGTCCTGCCACTTCCTGGCAAGGAGTGAAGATTCAACCACGAACTGCTGAGTCACATCTGTAATGAATCCCTTAGGCTTGGACACAATCAAATATTTCCACTCTAAGTCAGATATAGAATCTACCTAGTGCATCTGCAGATAGGTTGTCTGAACGACAGGTCAAAACTCCCGTAACTGTTTCTTAGCTACTGATTGTGCTTCAAATAAGGCATTTATCTTGTTGTTCGCTCGTTGGATCTAGTAGAATTTATCTTGTTTCTCTAGCGGATCCATGGTGGTGGAAATGTCCTCGTTGAGCAACTGGATCTTCATGTGCAAGTCCTCTAGAGTCTGGTTGTGCCATGAGATGATACCCATCCAGTCACTAACTTCCCGAAAAATCCTTGTGTATTTTGCAGTTCTCTTGTGCAAGGTTTCTCTTGTGTTATTTCCTTTGAGCACAACTCTTTCCATTTGATATTGAATCTTATGGGGTTGCTATTATGCTTCATGTTGACTCTCCCACAACTGTGCTTCAAGGTTCTTTGTGTAAATGGCCAGTTCCGACCATGCTACCTGGAGTAGCTTGATTTTCTATACCGAATCTCTTGCTGCACTAGATTAAGGAAGTTAGGGTGTTGTCCTTCGGATTATTGGCTAGGCTTTTGCAATATTTTCCTAGACCTTTTCTAGTTTATTCTCCACCTGGGTCTTTGCATACTCCTCCTGCATCTGGCGTGCTTGCGCAAGGAGTGCTTTCTCCTTGCAAAATTCTGCTTCCCATTCGGCCTGTTGGAGCCTCTACTCAAGCTAATTAGTTGAAGCTTTGATCATCCCTATTAGATGTGATGATGGCCATTGAGCGAGGTCACCAAAAGAAGTAGTAGCCTCCCTGGGTACTTAGATCTGCAGTGGGAGTCCACTAGTCGTTGAGTGTTCTGACAATGTCTCCACCTCTTCCTCCCCTGTAGATGGACCTTGCGGCTGCTGCACAAGTCTCATCCTTACCGATGATGGAAGGAATGTGAGCATCTTCGTTTTCACTAGGCAAAGCTGCACCAGATCTGCACACTGCTGTGGGTTCTGGAATACTAGCTCCATTTGTTCTTGAAACAAAGTTCCACTCCGTTCTGACGCAGTTTTAGGTTCATTCTAAACCTCTGGTACTTCTGCCTCTTTCTGGACAACGATTTATGTGGTTCCACCTCTTTGGATGGCAATCTCAACATTGGCTGTTGAGAGAGGGTGCTGAGGGCTTGGGGCTTGTAGTATTGGAAAAATTTGAGTCTCTAACGAAGGAAGAGTGTCGTGGATTGATACAAATGGAAAACATTGACTGGCTCGAGACTTCTGGGGTCATACCAGTGAGTTATGGTACTTGCTCAGGTAGTTCGGGGGGGTCCAACTACATGGGCTTAGGTTCAATGGTTTTGGGTTGGATGGTCATTTCTTGTGGTGGCGATTGGGGTTGTGGGGGTGATGGGGGTTGTTTGATGATGATGGTGGTGGATGTAGTGGTATCAATATCATCATCATCCTGGATGTCAATGATAGTTTGGGATTCTCGAGTAAGAGGTATGGTTGATGAGATTTACTAAGGATTCAAGATATTCACTAGGGAGAGCCCTGTACTGGGTTTCTTTACCAAAGGGTCTGCAATGAAAGATGCATTAAATATGTCATTGACATCTTTACCTGTCAACATAGCTTGCTCTGAAAGATGTAGAAACATGGGAAATGTCCTCTTCTTGCGTTCCAGTGGTTTTGTCTCCTCTTCCTCCTTCTTTGAGTCTGTATGCATTAGAGCATCTTGCTTTCTCTCCTCTGGGTTAGAGCTCGGTCCTACCCCTGATTCTTGTCCCTTTTTCTTCAAGAGCTCCATAGGTAGAAGGTAGTGCATCCCCGAATTGCACAGGTTGCGTTTCACTCATGGCCATGACATTACTTCCTTGTCAAAGGCCTCCTCATCTAGGTATAATGGCAACATGCATGAGTGAAAGTATTCAGATTTGACATGCTTGGGCCAAACAAAAGTATGGTGGCGGTTCAACCTGAACACAATATTCCTCGTGTTCAGGTTGAGAAGCTCCTGTGGTACGTACAACCTTTGAGTTGCATCTAATAGCCGATTGTACCACTTCAAGAATGATGCATTGTTGAATGTTGTGTTCTCCGAGTTTGACCTTGAGTGCCAAGGCTCGAACATCTTCGCTAATCGACCTTTATCTATTGGTGATAACGGTCTTCCTGAGGGTGGCATCGACTTTAGCATGGCGAATGAAATGAGCATGTATCCTTCTCCTGAGATTCCTTACATGCTACCAGGAGTTCTTCCAACAGGTAGCTACACCAATTGAACGCCGCTCCATTGGCACAAAAATCTGCCCTGACAGGGCATCCAACATGCACTCGCCCTTGTAGTAGGACCTCATTACCTTGCTAACAATCACATAGCAAGTTGTTCTGACCGTCTCTGGTAAAATGGGGTCAATCTTGGCTCTGTGCCCCCCTCTTTAAGTATGAAATCTTTCATAATGGCTAGGTTCTCCCTTTTTATTCCCATGTTTACTAGGGCCTTGGAAACCTTTTGATACATCCTTGCCTTCGATGGATAGGCCCGTGAGTTAATGGATATCCTCTGCATGAATGGGATACCATCTGTCAAGCCATAAGCTTCTATCATGCACCTGAATGATAAGGAATTTGGTACACCACACAATCTCGCCAGTAGTGCCAAAAACTGGCAATTCTCGAAGATTCATGATTGTGGAGTTGAAGAGGTTGATAAACTTTGGATTAGACACGAATTACATCCCTCCCATCTCATCTGGATCCACATTCCAAAACACGTCAATGTTCATCTGTGGGAATAACACATGGTCTGTCAAGTCAAGGTCAAGGAGCTTCACTTGCTCGACCTTTCCTTTGCGTTCACCCACAACCTCAACCCGGGGATCACACGACTCATATAGAGCTACTTCTTTAGAGATTTAACTTTGAATTCCTTTATCTCTCAAAATCAATGCTTTGGACTGCTGATATACTTAGACCGACTGTACTAGGCTTCATGGTCGTGACTGAGAGAATTTTGCAGGCTCTATGATAGTTTAGAAATCTCAAACACAAAATAGAAAACAATAAGTCTTACGCTGAGTTCATGTAACCTTATACTCAGACCAACTGGTAGGCTTTGTCATTACCCCTAAGGCACTCATGATTAACGCTATAGGCACAAGCTAGAGCTGAGGTGTCCGACGAGACTATTTAATGGGGTAAATATACTGGGAGATTCTGGCATTTACTGAACAAGTTGGACAGGGATGTGGTTGAACTCAGGCCTTACCATTTGAACGGTTGAGAATCCTGGCGTGAATACCGATGGAATCTTCACATATCAGGGCTTTATGGTCTAACAGAGTTTGGATGGGTTACTGTAGCGATCATAAATGCTATGACTGGATGGGGTGCGTGTGACACATGGAATGAGATTTCGTTCAGATTTTCTCTCCCTCCAACCACAATGGGGTCCCCATCATATTTAATGACTTCATTTAATGTACTCGTGGCTCTTTTGATCCCATGCTGCTGATTAATCAGTTCTGCACCAAAGTAATGATTAGACTAAAAAACGAAATACAATTCATGATGCAACATTGCACACTCCGACTTTATTAACTAAATTTAAAGAAATTACAAAAATTCAAACCTAACTACTATACATGCTCCTTTGGAGTGGAGAAACAGTCCTTTAGCTCAGTCATGAGAAATATAAGGTTTCAGGCGTGCGCCATTCACCCATCCTGGATGAAGTATACCATCCAGTTGTGCTAGTCTGACTGCGCCAGAGTGTCAGATCTCGACAACTATAAATGGGCCCAGCCAATGCATGTACAATTTGCCTGGATGTTTCTGGTATCAACTATCATAAAGTAGGACCTTATCTCCTTGCACAAATGTTTTGGCCTTAATATTCCTGTTATGCGAAGCCTTCTGCATGGATCTCTCAATTGATTGATGAAAGTCTACTAAAAACATGGTCTCATCAAGTTCTTGCAACTCCATAACCCTCTGCGCAACTGATTCATCCTCTGACATATGTCTAACCTGTGCGATGTAGAGACTCAGGATAATGAATTATTCAAGTACCGCAACCTCTTTCCCACATAATATCTGAAATGGAGTATACTTGTGAAGTTTCTTCGTGGTCATCATGTAAGCCCACAAAACTGCTGGGACTATGTCATCCCAATCTTCCCTGTTTGCACAACAAACCTTCGACAAACCCCTTTCCAAAATCTTGTTGAACGCTTCCACTGTGCCATTGGATTGTGGATGGTAGGGGCTGCTTTTATGATGTTGGATTAATAAATCTGTTGTAAGCTTTGCTATTGTACTACTTATAAAATGACCACCCTGATCACTAGTCAGAATCTTAGGGCATCCAAACCGAGTGATAATGTTTTCAAAGATAAACGTGGCATCGATATCAGTCGAAAAATATTGAACAACTGCTGCCTCATCCCATCGTGTCAGGTAATCGGTTGCAGTGATAATATACTTGACCTTTGAGTGCTTAGCCGTAGGGTTGGTTGGTCCAATAAAATCAACTGCCCACTTCTCAAATACTTTCAGAGCTCGAATTGGCTAAAGAGGCAATTCATCTCGTCTTGATGGCTTACCTACTCTATGGGAAACGTCGCAAGATATAACATACTCCTTCGCATATTTGAAGAGCATGGCCCACCATAATCCAACTTGGAGGACTATCTATGTAGTGGCATTACCTCCGACATGGGCTCCCCCAAGTCCACTGTGGAACTCCCAGAGGATGTCCTATCTTTCATGGTCCAAAACACACCTCCTAAGGATACTGTCTAGGCCCAACTTATACAATTTCCCTGCGATCAATTGATAGTTCACTACTGGAACTACCATGTAGCGTTTCTGAGTTGCGGAGTATGTTTCAGGGCAGGCCTCTGTACTCAAGAAAATTTCTATGTATTCCAGGAATTTTTGTACTGCCTCAACTCGGAACAGGTGTACATCTGGGAGTTGATCATGGGTTGCTCTACCACTCTCCCCTGACTCCAATCTAGAAAACTGATTGGGACCCACGTTGCATCTTTCAGGTTTGATGATCACCTCGAATGAAAATTCTTGAAACAATAACAACCATCGACAAATTATTCCTTCCAAGACATGCTTGTTAACTAGATACTTTAACGCAGAATGACCCGTAAATATTTTAAAATGAGAGCCCGACAAGTAATGACTAAACTTTTGTAAAGCATAAATCATAGCCAAACCCTCCCTTTCTGTGGTTGTATAGTTTCATTTAGCTTGCGATAGCTTCTTGCTAGCAAAATGTATGGGATGATCCATATTTCCATCTCCTGGTTGCGCTAAGATGGCTCCCAGGGCAATACCTGATGCATCCACGTGTACATGAAATTCCTTTTCCCAATTTGGAAATATCAAAATAGGTGTTGTGCTTAGCTTTTCCTTCAGGATGTCAAATGCTTGATCACACTCTGGTGTCCACTGGAACAATTCAGATTTCTTTAGTAGATTTTCCAGGGGTGCAGTAATAGTCGCATACCTTTTATGAACTTGTGATAATACCGTGTGTGCCCCAACATTGAGCACAACTGTTTACCGCTTGTAGGTAGTGGCATATTCAAAATGACCGCAACTTTGGTTGGGTCTATCGACACTCCTTCTTGTCATACTATGTGGCCTAACAGATTTTCATGTGGCACATAGAAGATACACTTTCTGAGGTTTAAATATATCTACAGCTCCCTACACCGATAAAAAATCAGCCGTATTAGCGCTACATGGTCTTTCAGTAGGCTGTACAACGTCCAGTCATCCATATAAACTTCTATAAATTTGTGAATGAATTCTTAGAAGGATTCTATCAAAATCCAGGAAAAAACTGTAGGTGCATTCTTTAGACCGAAGGGCATCACATTATATGAAAATGACCCCCATTTTGTTATGAATGTGGTCTTCTTTTTTTCTTTCTCGGTATTTCTCACTTGGTGATACCCCGAAAATCCATTCGTAAATGAGTAAGACTCTTTTCCTGCAACTTGTTCTAGTACCTCGTTAGTAAAAGGTGTGGGAAAAGGGTCATGCACATATGAAGACTTAAGGCTTCTGTATTCTACACATACCCTAAGGTCCTCTATACCTTTCTTGTTCTGGATGACCATGGGGCTAACCCAATCTACTTCTTCAACTGGAAAAACAAGTCCGGCCTCAAGCATCTTGTCTATTTCCCTCTTAACCTTATCTTTCACCATAGGGTTAAGATGATATGGTCTATGCCTTATAGGTTTTGAACCTGGTTTTAGTTCAATTTTCATCTCTCCCATAACTCCTTTTATCCCTTTTAACTCTGAGAATGTATTTGGGAATAAGTCCTCATACTCCCGCAACATGATATGTATTTGCTGGTTGGTTTGCTCATCCCAATAATATTCTACGACAACTAACTTGGGTTTCTTAATAGTTCCTATGTTGATTTTTCACAACTTCAACGAATGGTTATAAGAGATATCGGTCCGACTGGGTAGTGTGTTATGGATTTCTCTACTTCCTTCCATTTCCTTAATGCCTATGTTTCTTAGTTCTTCTAAATCATCAGGGTTTTCCAAATCCTTCTTGATTTTATAGCATTCTATGAGTGTCTTGTCCGTGTCCAAGTGAAGGTTAGACTGAAGGACTTGACTATGCTTGGCACACACCACTAGGTCTGATTTCTGTTTACAAACATCGATAAAAATAATTTATTTAATTCTTTGCAGAACTATCTTAAGATCAGGGTTCTTACTTGTAAAAGAGAAGTCCTTGCAAAATTGGTCTGCTAATGTTTTCCAACTATTAGTTTGCCTTCTAGTCTCTTCATGGATGTACTAGGATTTCAGTATCAGACCTAGAGAATGGGGAAACACTTGAACCCACATGTGATATGGTACTTCCGCAACCTGCCACTATCTTACAGATTGTTCGATATGTTTTTTTAGGATCAGACTGTCCATCAAAAAATTGCGCAATTTGAAAATCCATTTGCATCTCTGATTTCAGTTGCTCCTTTTCTTGAAATTGACATCGGATATCATGCTTCACATCCTCCCAGTTCTTAATTGCTGCTTTGTGGCTATCCCACCACCTGGAAGGGGTGTCTTCCAGGGTTAAGTCCAGAACTACGATCCTTTGATCTTTTGCTATCTTTTCTTCCATTCTAACCAAAAAAATGCCAAGGTTTGAGGTACCATTGTATGTCACATGTTCTCTGACCTCAGTTCCAACCCATTTGTTTGCTCTGATAGTTTCACGTCATCTTGAAAATCTTTCATATGCACCCTGTTGCCAACTGTCAAATGCTAGTTCTGAATCCCCATCTGCCGATTTTAGGCTCCTCCAACTTACTGATCCATTGGCTGTAGGATTGATGTAGTATTCTCTCTTTCCTGCTATTACAATGTATAACTAATTTATATTCTCTCCTTCCATATTGTTATCCATTGGCTCTGTGTATCGAGGGCCTACATATAGATCCAAGGGCTGAAATACTTTTATTCTGTTTGCTTCAAATGTCATAGTATCACTCTTTAGGTCAAAAACATCACAGTTATCATAAGCTCAATCAATACCAAGTAGTGTTGGATAAGGGTCCTTATCGCCCATGATTTCGATCACCTCAAAATCATCTACAGTCTTTACTCCCGCAACATCTATCTCCACATTCTCCAACCTTCCTATTGGGAAAATACAATACTAATTGGCCATTCTCAACTGGATTGGGGAATATGTCAACTGTGGTTTCCCTAAATCTTTCCAAGTCTTTTTAGGAAACATGTTAACATTATATCCTATATCTAACATAACATCCTTAATCTCAAACTCATTTAGCTGGGCTGCTAGTCTAAACTCTTTCCTAGTCCGTATTTTCCTTCTTTTCACTCTCTGAGCGTTCTTCTCAGGAAGATTAGTCATTATTCTATCTCTCGGGGATTCCTTCTTTCCTAGGATTAGATACAAGGCATTGAGCAACTTTTCTGTCAGTTGGTCATTCCCAAGAATATAAAAAAAAAATGAAACCAAAGGTTGACTACATTTTGCGACTTCTCTGGTTGTCTCATCAGTATTACAAAGTTTCGGGGTGTAGGGGGTGAGGTAGGGAATTGTGAATTTTTAGAATAAATGGTGGGATGAGGGGGATTTTCTTCCATTTCAGGGCCAGAGATACTCTGGAATACT
Organism: Picea engelmannii; assembly: GCA_009831015.1. NCBI lineage: Eukaryota > Viridiplantae > Streptophyta > Pinopsida > Pinales > Pinaceae > Picea > Picea engelmannii. The sequence continues at coordinate 82,107 of ML807316.1, forward strand.
TCTATTTCATTTTTAAAGAATAGCTTTTGTTTCAGAGGGTCATACATGTCCTCATTGGGCGTTGCTTTCTAGATCTTAGGCAGATTATCAACATCTGCACCAATATTTTCTCCTCCTCGAGTAATGATATTAATATTGGGTATTTTTCCACTGACAACCCTCTTTATCTCTGAGCTGATGAATTTGGATCCTCGTGGATGTGCCCTATCTTCCCATTTCACAATTAGCTATGGGTAGTCTTCAATTGCGTTTCCATTGGTTCTACAGTGTGAGCACCATGGCCGTCTCGATTAAGGAAAATCCCTATCCATGTGACCTTTCTCATCATAGTTGTAGCATCTACTTGGTCCTCTTCCTCTGGTTCTTCCTCCTTTGAAGTCTCCTCCAACTCCATCTCCTCTACCCCTTCCCGATCCTGGAGGGGTTTCATTCACCCTGAATGATGTTCGATCCAATCTATCTGCAAGTGTATCCAACGCTCTACACTGATTCATAGCATGCATGGTAGATACACATCAATCACAGTGTACAATATTTGATATGGTAGACTACTTTTGGATAATAGGGAATTGCCTTGGCGTATGCCCATGAATTCGATAGAACTCACAAAACCCAGCTGACTGCAATGGTTGATTTACTGGAAAGGCATGATATAGGGTTGGGGTATGGAATGGTAAATTCGAAGATACTTGCACAAATCCTCCCCTAGGTCTTGATGAGGGTACCATTAGATTGTGAGGATGTCCCATTCCCCTCATACATGGAGATCCATTCTCTAGATGCCGCTCTGTTTAGCATTTGGTACACTAGACTTGTGGTCGTCTTGATCTGAGTATCGTCAATTCTTGAATCTTCTCTATCAGTGTTGATATTTGTCCTTGTAGTTGCACCAAATTTGCATCTGTTGGGGGTCTGGTAACCCTTAGGTTCTCTGGATATCCTGCCATGGCTTAAATCTTCATTGATTGTTCCAAGGCATCTGTCAAGGAGGCTATCTGTTGTTGTGTTAACGAAATTCGTGTCAGAGGTAGAAATCCCTATATGTACCATTCTCTCTGGTGATGTTCATGAATTGGATGCGCTATCCTCCCAATGGCATCCTTAAAATTATGACTATATTCCCAAGCCGATTCTCCTTCCCTCTGCTGAATCTCACACAACTCAGATAGAGCTTGTTGTTCTGACTGAGGCAACTTAAAATATGCTATGAATTTTATCCGAACTTCGCCAAGTGTGACTGCGTATCCTTGAACTCCTCCTGGCTCAATAGCCTTCATGTACCATTTGAGAGAATGACCTCTCAAGGTAGTCTGGAATTCAACCAATCTATTTTCATCTAGAGTTCCTCTGGACCTCCGAATTGCTTCACATAGAAACCAATGCTGCTCAACATCCTCATCTCCTTTACCCAAAAATTCTGGGTATCGAGCGATCGAGCCTCCCGCGTTTCCAACCATTGTTGATCTTACTACTCCTGTCAAATTAAACCCTAACTATCCAGGTTGCGATATACCAGGGGATCCCAATATCCTCCAAGTATTCGTACTCACCAACTGTGACTGACTGAATTGAAATAGGAATAACATAATAAGGTAATATATAATTTACCACTGGTATAGAAGACACTTGGGAAACCGGTGATTCGGGGCTGGTTCCACTGGATTCTGGGTGATTTTCTTTGATCCGGAGGGTCTCATTCTCATCCTTTGGAGTGGTCTCTTTGGCCGAGCTCCCAATCTTTCCTAGTATCGGGGATGGATCTTCCCTTTCTTCTGCAAGATCCATGCCGGCTTGATCTTCTCTTGATTCTACACATTCTTCTTCTTGTCCAACCTCTCGGGACTTCTTTCTCTTTGCGCTTCTCTCTCACTTAGTCTTTGACTAGCCAGTCTTATCATCTTCCTCAACCCTTACTCCTTTCCTTCATTGACTTCTCTTGGTCCGAGCTCTTTCCTCAACAACTTAGACTGCTTCACTTCTTTCTTGATCTTACCGCGCCACCACTTCTCAACTATGGCTGCTCTTTTCAAGGCTCGCTCATTCCTTGTGTCCATTTCTTGCCGCTCTCCCATTTATCAAAGAACCCTCTCCCCTTTCTCAGGCCATGATCCCACCCCAAAGTCACTCCACCCCAAGCATGGGTGTTTATAATTTCATCTCAGTCGGGGATATGTTCAACATCCCCTCCTCCATCAAGAATACCTTAATCCATAAGGGAATTTCTCTCAGTACCCTTCCCCGTGCGTGTTGCTTGAAATCTGCTTCTGCCCTTGAAAAAGACTGGTGGTTCTTAGCTGCAAACTCAATAATGTATCTTTCCAGTGTTGTATTGACCCATAAATCAACTGCTTGGGTGATCGAGCAATCCAACTGATAAAGCACTGCAATATTTTATGTATCCCAAGTACAGGTCATTTTGACTCATTCTTGGAATTCCAGAGCTTCTTGGAGCCTCTCTGTCCAATGGAATAGTTCTTTCAGAAATTTATCCCAGAATATCTCGTACTGGTTGTTTGATCTTTCTTAGTAAAATATAACCTCTCTTGTATCTTTCACAGATTTACCTCGCAAATCTGCTTCTTTCCATATGAAGGCGTCACAATATTTCTCCCACCAATGGTGAATATCGGATTGGTGGATCTGTGGAAGCATTCTCCCTACAGGTTCCCTCTTGAAGTAGGTCCCGGTAACATAACTATTTTGTTGGCGTGTAATTGATCAGACCAGGGTCCTTCTTAGGTTACCAACAAAAGGTACCGAGGTAGTCTAGGGCGCTGGAATTTTAATCTTCCTTGAAGGGAAGAAGTCTCACCCGAAGCACAACCAAGACAAGGAAAATAGGGAAGGCTAAGAAGAATGCTTAGACAAATCCATACAATCTCAGGATCTCTGTTAGTCTTGCGCAAGACAGATTAAACCCATAACTGTGTGAACATTCCTAACTCAAATTAAAGAAAACAGAGTTGCATTGCATTCATAAAGAAACTATATCCCATTAATCAAATCTGACATAAAGACAACATGAAACAACATTCAAGATAATCTGAAGCTAAACAAACACAATATTTTCAAAATTTGGGTCTCTCTTTGTATTAACTTCATGTGGTTTTCAATTACATAATTCTACTCAGATACATACACAACTTGGTCATTCACGAACTTAACAACAATACTCTATTATTGAGAGACATGGTTAACCCGAACCCTTGCTCTTTCAACATTACAACAGGACATGACTCTATTACAGTCTTGGTCTAGTTCCAAGACCCAGACTCTGGAACTCTAGCTAACATTTACCCAAAATGGACAACAACACATAACTCAAACTCATTCCAACAACAATCTAGAATACTATCTAAACAGTTAACAATCAACTCTTTACAATCATATTCATCCCGTATATATAATCCAATTGGGATTTTTGGGTTTGAGACTTCTCATGCTTTCTTGTTCTTGTTTTGTTGTAACTTATTTCTCCATGCTGGTGTTGGACTGTCCTTCTTTCCAACCATTTTTGGTTTCTTTCTTTGTTTTGCTGTCCAACTCCTCTGTGACTTGCGCAGATTCTGTTTGACCAAAATTGGAACTGTAGCATTCCTCTCACAACTTCTAACAACAAAAACGAAGGGCCCAACACCCCCTACGCAATATGGAACATATTTTACAAAGGGTAGTAGGTGCCCACATAATTTCCTTGCTGGATGGGTACTCTAGTTATAACCAGATAGCAGTATGTGAAGCAGACAAAGAAAAAACAACATTCACCACCCCTTGGGGAAATTTATGTATGACAAAATTCCCTTTGGGATGATGAACACAGGGGCCACTTTTCATAGGGCTATGGATGTATCTTTCATGGGTAAGAAAGATAAATTTATGGTTATATATTTGGATGACATCACCATTTTCTCCAAATAAGATGAGGAGCATTTACAACACCTTAAGTAGATTTTTCGAAATTGCAGAAGTTATGGGATTTCTTTGAATCCCAGAAGGTAAAATTCCTTAGCCACATCATATTAGTAGGAGGTATAAAAATAAACCCTAAGAGAGGAGGCCATTCAAAAATTGAAATTCCCATAAATAAGAAGCCTATTCAGTCTTTTATTGGCATAATACATTTTTTGAGGCGCTTTGTGCCAAACTTTGCTGAAATCATAAGGCCTATCACCAACATGCTGAAGAAAGATGCTGTTATCAAGTGGTCACATGAGGAAAAATAAACATTCCAGAGGATCAAACAAGCCTTGGTTGAAGCCCATATATTAGTTAGCCCTGACTATGCCAAATAGTTCTTCATATTTTATTTCTCCTCTGAGGAAACCATTGTTGATGTGCCACTGCAAAAGAATGAAGAAGGACATGGACAACCCATAGACTTTTTCAGCAAAGCCCTTCGAGATGTTGAATTGAAGTATTATATATTAGAAAAGCATGCTTATTCATTGGTCAAAGCATTGAAAGCCTTCAGGGTTTATGTGTTACAGTCTAGCACAACAATCTATGTTCCTAGCAACAGTGTCAAAGAGATTATGGTCTAGCCAGATAATGAAGGAAAAAGAGGGAAATGGATTGTCAAATTGTTGGAGTATGAACTGCAAATAAATCCTACCAAGTTGATCAAGGGAAAGGGACTTGCCAAGTTGTTATATTCACCTTAGAAACTACTCCTCTTCACCTTGGTACATATATATTATTTACTTTTTGTAGCACCTAGAATGACCACCAGATTTGAAGAAGACAAGGGCCAGATCCCTGAAATTAAAAGATATAAAATTTTGTATTTTAAATCAGAACCTGTACTCAAGGTATCCTGCTAGCATCCTATTAAAGTGTCTTCATGAAAATGAAGCTAAACATGTCATAAAGTATATGCACAGGGGAGTTTGTGGGGGACAACAACATTGGAAAGATACAACCCTCAAGATTCTAAGGGAAGGGTACTACTGGCCCACCCTTTTCTCTGATGTATTCACTATAGTAAGGACATGCAATGAATTTCAAAAGTTTGCAGGCAAGCATAAGTTACTCTCACTTCCTCTGAAACCTATCATTACTAGTGGCCCCTTTTAACAATGGGGACTAGATTTCATATGTGAGATAAATCCACCCTCTAGTGGGAAGCATAAGTGGATCCTCACTTCCACTGACTACTTTACCAAATGGATCGAGGCTGTGCCCACTAGGAATGCTACTGACAAAGTGATTATGAAATTTTTGGAAACCAATATCTTTTCCAGGTTCAATTGCCCTAGAAAATTTGTAACAGACAATGCCCAAACATTCAATTCCAAAGTAATGATTGACTTCTGTGGCAGCCATAACATCGCCTTGATACATTCCATGCCCTATTATCCTCATGGGAATGGGATGGCCGTGTCATCAAACAAGAACCTTATTAGGATCATCAAGAAATTGTTAACTAAAAACAAGAAATCCCGCCAACTAAACTTAAGTATGCCTTGTGGGCTGATAGGATCGACACCAAGAGATCCTTGGGAACCTCATCATTTCATCTAGTATATGGGATATATGTTGTCTTCCCCACTCATCTTGGTCTACCAGTTTTGAAATTCCTACAGGAAGAAATGGAGGAGCCAAATGACATCTAGAGGAGAATATTTCAGATTATAGAAGTTCAACAGAAAAGGGAGGAACTGAGTTAGATCACTGAAGCATACCAAAGAAAGATCAAATCAAATTTTGATAAGAAAACCAAGAAGGAGATATTTCGATAAGGAGACCTGGTCCTGAGGTGGGATGCCAGAAGGGAAGAAAAGTCCAAGCATGGTAAGTTCGATAAACTCTGGTTTGGTCCTTTTAAGGTGGTTGAGGTTCTGGAAAATAACACATTTGTCTTACACAATTTGGATGATATTGAACCCTTTTTGGGGCCCAGTAAATGGGCGCTTCCTGAAACACTATTTTTCTTGAAAGACTGAGGGAAGGTCCCTCTTGTACCATAATTGCTTTCCTTTTTCATTTTTGATTAGTTAATTTTCTTGTGAATAAAGACTCCATAGCCCAACAAAGGCAATGGGGTGTATTTTCAGTTTTGAGTTCAATAAGATGCATGGCTTAGAGAGAGTAGCAGATATAGATGACCGAAAGAGAGAAACATAGGTAAGATAAGGAAGGCATGAGCAAGTTATTTAATTCCAAGGCACTGATATGCTGTTCTTAAGCACCTCACAGCGAAGTGCTATCCCTAGTTGGAGCCAATGTTGAGACCTAAGTCTGCACCCTTGCCCCTCCTGTCTCTTTTCCCTATGCCTTCATCATTATTATTTTTGTTTTGATTGATTGAGTCAGTTTCCCTCTCTAAATGACTTGGCTTTTTATCATTATATTTCTTGATTGATTCTTTGCGCAAATTGTTTCTCTTTTCTTGAAGGATAATTGCATGTCGTGATTTGGTTCGACAATACTTGTCATCATGTTTTCCATTGATTAAGCATGCAATAGGTCCACCAAGTATTTTGTGTGCACAAGGAACTCTTGTGAACATAACACAACAATTTAGAACAATGTTTTTCGGACATGGATTGTGAAAATAGACAGGTTAAAATTTCAATGACGAAGATCCAACGGGCCGTCAGATCAACAACTCTCGCACATTTCGGTTTCCAGAACTCATGCTAGGTTTAATCGAAAGAGTAACACATAAGTCACTCCGTGACTTCGACGCCGAAATTTCCAAGCACAATAACCAAAAACTCCCGAACATAGAACCATCACATCTCTTCAACGATCTTCCTCTTGGAATTTCGAAACACATCACTCAAAGACTCCTGAATGATGAAACACTAATGCCACATTAGCGACAGTGACATCATGGACATGTCAGAGCCATAGATATGAAGTGCCAATTAGCCGACTATGAGTGTCATGTGTCGTGATATGAGTGTTCCATATTGAGTTCATTTTGGTGTTAGTTTCATGATGGATATATTTTGGAGGCATATTGGCTTGTGCAGGGGATTCATAATATTTTCTAGAAGAGGCCAATTGTTGAATCTGGAAGTGTTAGGAGGGTTTCAGGAAAACGGTGAAAAGAGACACCCTCGTGGGTTGAGCGCATGTTGTCTTGCAAGGCCCTTCCAGACATCCCATTGTTGTCCCATGAGGACCTCTGTGATCAGGGATTGCAAAAATCAGTTCAGAAAGGCTTCGTGAATGTTGTAGAAGAGATTGGACGTCCCTTTGTAGAGAATAAATTACTGGAGCAGAACAATGCAGGGCTTGGAGAGCCTTGGATCAACGAACATTATAGATTTGTAATCATTCCAGGTTTTCTTTGTATTGTTTCTATAGTAGATTTTGTAACTTCCTGGCAACCATTAGATCTATGTGTTTAGGAGTATTTTGAAACTGTTATTACAACCAATAGATATCATTGTATCCCTGATATTTTGGGAGTTTCCATCCATAACAAGATTCCATAATCATCTTCTCTATTTTATGTGTAATGAACGCTTGCAATATGTTTTACAATATTCCTATTTTAGCAAATTGTTTGTAAGAAGTTAAAAAAACCATTAATACAAGTGTTTGGCACATTTACACAAGAAGAAATGACAAATTTTGGGACAAAAAACATAATATTCCCTCCTATCCTAGTTGGGGACATTACAATGATATCAAAAATGGTGATTATGCCAGCCTATGATTGTATTGATGCCTAGGAAGAAAGGGCGTGGAGGACCTTCTCGAAGTTCACCTAAAAGAGAGGTAGAAACAAACCAAACAGATTCAGAACCAGAAGGAAACATGGATGATAACCAAGACATCCCTAAGGACTCGATGATCAGACTGCTAAATCAATTGAAAAAGGGCCAGGAGGAGGCCAACCAGAACTGGGTAGAAACCACCCATAGCCAAGATGAGATGATTAGGACCTAACAACATAACCTTGTAGTACTCGTATAGCTGGTAGGACAACAATGAAAAATGGGACCAAATGGAAATCATGGAAGAACTCATGCAAAAGGTATCAATACCCACATTTCGACACAAATTTTCCTGCAGACAGGGAGCAGGAGGACACCCATACCATTGTTACCCCATTCCTTATGGAAAAACCTACAGAAGATTAGGTACAATGAGATCCAATTGATGAGGTATCTAAATACCACAGAGAGTGCCAGTCACTAGCAGAGGTGATATAGGAATAATTGTCTTACAACAACTATTGCAACCTCAGGATGAGGAACAAACCCATGAGAGCACCATACCAGTGGAATTATGATATTATGTGCAATACAGGGAAGATGAGGGTCGCCTCTTTTTATGAATCTGATAGGGGCACAACCAGAGCATGGGTACATAAGTTGGACACTTATTTCAAGCTTAAACCAATGACAGAGGTAGAGGAAATCAAGTTTACCACTCTACACTTGGATGGAGAGGATCATGAGTGGTGGTACCATGGGATACTAACATTGGGGCATGCTGACATCACATCAAATGAGGATTTCCCCTAGAGGCTAATGGACCGGTTTGATAGGAAGGACCCTGAGATCCACTTTAGAGAATTGGTGCAACTGAAGCAGACATGTTTAACAGAGGAATTCATCACAAAATTCTAGAAGATGGCTGTAATGGTTACTGATATTTTTTATCAGAGGTTGGTGATGTTATTCACAAAGGGTTTATATGAAACCTTGAGAGGTTGGGTTAACTCATTTAGACCTACCACATTATAGGATGCCATCATGAAGATTCAAGATATAGTAGAGATAGTAGCCAATAAGGCATCAGTGAAACCCTTTATACCATAGAAGTGTCAGGTGACGAGGCCTCCCCAAAAACCATGGACCTGGAAGGATAGGATGGATGAGGAGACTTGGAGAGAGCTAATATGGAAGAATATTTTCTATAGCTACAAAGAACCTTGGGAATCGGGATACCATTACATGGGAAAATGAAAAGTACACTACATAGAGGTGGTTTTCGATGAGGAGGATGATGGTGAATATGAGGTAGCTCATACACAAGATAATGGGGAAAGTAGTGGTGGGGTAGAGCCGCCTCATATTGATATTTCTGAACATAAGCCACTACAAGAATGATTCAAGAAGGTAACCATTGGMAAACTTTCAAGAGTGCCCGGGTATTATACTTTTAGRATTAGAGGTTTCTTGCAGAGACAAAGAGTTATCGCTCTGATTGATGGTGGATCCACCCAAMATTTMATTGATGTAGCACTGGTGGCGAGGAGACACATTCCCATAGAGGAATTCAAAGGATTCAATGTGGTGGTAKCATATGGGTACAACATGACTTATACTCAAAGGATTCGAGGGTTGGATTTGACATTGGGAAACTACACGTTGACCAATGAATTTTATGTGGTGGATCTCGCAGACATCAATGTGGTGTTGGGAGTATAATGGTTATATTCCCTTGGGGATTTAAAAATTAATTATCAGATCATGAGGATGGAGTTCATAGAAATAGGAGCTCAACGAGTGATTATGAGAGGTATGTCTTTGGACGCACCCAGGATCATTTCCAACAAACGCATGGAGGCCATATTTGGGCATGACAATGTGACATGTACAAAAAAATGTTTGATCACCCATTAGAAGCCACCCCAAGATATCAAGAACTATCATGTGGACATACAAGAGCTACTTGGGAAACACGATAAGGTGTTTGGGATGCTACGAGTAGGTATACCACTAGATAGAGGGTTTGAGCATGTCATTGAGATAGAATAAGGCGAAAAACTAGTGATCATCACACCCTATAGTTATCTGAAGAAATTGAAGGATGAAATTGAGAAGCCCATAAAAGAGTTGCTGGAGATGGGACATATCAAGCCTAGCTCTAGTACCTTCATTTCTTCAATTATACTCGTGAAGAAGAAGGATGGTACTATGTGGATCTCCATAGATTTTAGAGCACTGAACAAGAATACCATAAAAAACTAATACCCCATACCTAGGATTGATGAGGTAATAGATGAACTGCATGGGGAAGTATACTTCTCAAAGGTTGATCTGCGATCAAGATACTTGGTTGGAGAGGATTTCCCGCAGAAGGTACTACTTGTGAAGGAGAGCAGATCTTACAAAAGCCTGATCTGGAGTTGCTTGAGGACAAGCAATATTGGGAAGGGAGGATTGTAATGTCCCCTTCTAATTGATCATGACATAATATGAATCAATATCCTATATGTCTCCTGTAGGATATAGTCAATAAGGAAAAAGGGAGTCAAGAAGGTTTCACTAGGTTAAAAGAATGACAAACCCTAAAGTGACATTAAATAAAATAAATAATTATATTTTTATGAAATTGGAGGGAAAATAAAATGAGGATTTAATTTTCTCAAAATGGGGAAATATATAGAAGGATTGGAGGAAGGATAAAAAGATGGGTAACCCTTCTCTTTGGAATTATGACTTGATCTCTTATTGATGTGCTCTTTGAGCCAAGTTTTCATTAGGGTTTGGAAAAACCATTTCATTTCAGTTTAGTTTCCGTGGTGCAATATCCACCCTTGTTAGACAATGAGGAGGATTTATATGGAATATAAATTTGATTTCATTATGGTGTTAGTTTCATGTTGGGGAGAGTTTGGAGGCATATTGGCTTGCACAACGGATTTGCGACATTTTTTGGAAGAGGCCGATCGTAGAATCTGTAGGTGCCAAGAGGGTTT
>ML807316.1:111603-123628 GCA_009831015.1 Picea engelmannii
AAGTCTCCAAAGTTGTCCCCTTATGGCATAGATTTAAGCATGGATCTCATGGGAAGACACTTTGAAGAAGTCTACAAGTAGCCCTGGAAATATGGTTAAGTGGTTAAGAATCCCCAGAGGGATGGTCATGAAGCTCAAAGTTAATTGAAGAAAAAGAACATGAAGGGAATTAAAAATGCATTCAGAACCATCATAGATTGATAGTCCTCATCCTGCCATTTCCAAAAATAGGTGGCATGCCATGTGGTTCCTCATGGTTGAGAATTTATTCCTCATTAAAGATGAAGCCCTGAAGTATGGTCAAGAAGCCCTAAATCTAAGGTCAAAGAAGTTACAAGTTGGCCCTAAATTCAAGTAAAGGAGAAAAGTTGTCACAAACAAGAAGTTACATGTTGGCTCAAAGATCAAATAAAGAGGTTACTTGGAAGGGTATACATACACATCAATAACCTCTAATTTTATCACCAAGAAAGGATGTGATTTGTTAGCGAAGGCGAAGTGGCGGAGTTGTGCGAAGGAGGGAGTGCTCAGTGCCATAGATTGGAGAAGGGTTTTCAGAAAACCCTAATTGAGCAGACCCCCACAGTTCAAGTATAGGATGTCCCATGAGTCCCCCGCTAGTTGTCCTGGTATAATCACACGAGGCCTCGCTTGTTTCTCGATACAGTCCTGTGAGGTTGAGGAAAGTTCCGAGGAATGTATTCTTCTTAATGCTGAAGTTGAGGAAGGTCTAAATATCTGATATCTCATGTACCGGGTTGTTCACATGTTGAAAGGTATGATATTCTGTATATTTTGGGGATTGTATCTTGGAGGTTATGACATATGTTTGAGGCATATTTTGGAGGTATTGACACATGGTTGAGGTACATATTGGATATTTTAGCACATGTTTAAGGAAAATTTTGGGTATATTCTTTGAGGCACATATTGGAAGTCTTGGCGCGTGGTTTGGTGCATATCATGGTGATTTTTAGCACATGATTTGGAGGATATTCTTGGTGATGTTGGCATGAGTTTTATGTGGTTTTATCAATTTTGATGATGATGATATATCAGTATCGGTGAAAACAACATAACAAATTGATTCTCCTACTTATATTCAAGGGGGGAAGGAAGGGGCAAGGAAAGGGAGTTGTAGCTTCCTTCAGGTTGGAGCCTGTAAACTAGGGGGTTGGAGCCTCCTTCCAAATGGAGCTACATAATCTAGGGAGTTGTAGCTTCCTTTAGGTTGGATCTTGTAAACATGGGGTTGGTGCCTCCTTCTAGCTGGTGCTAGAGAATTTTGGAAGTTGGTGCTTCCTATGAATGTAATCTTTTGATATATAAGAAAACATTTCATGGTTTTCTCCCATTTGGGTTTCCACGTAAAATTATTGTGTACTATGTATTTGTGGTTATATGTTTATGGAACCTTGAATGCAATCATAAGTGATAAATTATTGATATCTTAAATGCTTTAATATTGTGATTAAAATTGGTAAAAAGAGCCTAATACTGATCCACCCCCCTCTCAATATTAGGGAAAAATCCAAAAATTTCTATCAAAGTGGGTCCTTCAAAAAAAATGTAATGAATTTAAGGTAGATCATGGAGTGCACTAAGAATGGAATGCCACTATTTGATGGTTAGAACTATTCCTTATGGAGTAGAAGGATGAAAACATTTATGCAAGCACAAGAATTTGATGTTTGGAAAGCAGTAGTAGATATATACAAGGCACCTGCTACTCCCCCAACAAATAAATATGGAAATAAACTCAGTGAAAAATTTTTGATGGCTAAAAATGCTATTTTGAGTGGTCTGTCTAGTTCATTATATGTCAAGGTTATGCATTGTGACTCTGCAAAGGATTTTTAGGACAAACTTTAAAATTTTTACGAAGGAGATGCCAAAGTCAAAGGGGCCAAGCTTCAAACTTATAGATGTCAATTTAAACAACTGAAAATGAAGGAAGATGAAGATATTACAACTTATTTTCTGTGAGTTTATGAAATAGTGAGCGTTATTAAAGGCTTAGGAGAATAAATTAAAGAATCAATAATTGTTCAAAAGGTACAAAGGTCTCTTCCATTGAGATTTGATCCTAAGATTTCAGCCCTTGAAGAAATATCATATTTTGTTACATTGAGCATGGATGAGTTAGATGGAATCCTTATATCTTATGAAATGAAAACATAGCAGGATAATCCATCCATGAAGGAATCAACTTTCAAAGAATCCAAGAAAAAATAAAATAATAAGAAAAAGTCAAAGTCAAACTGCAACTACAACGATGATTCATATGAAGATGAAGAAATGACCAACTACATAAGGAAGTTGAAGAGAGGAACTGGCAACTACAAAGGTAAGCTTCCTTTAAAATATTTTAATTGTGGTAAAATTGGTTATTTTGCTACTAAATTTTCTTATGCTAAGAATTCAGAAAGTGATGAAGAAGAAGTTCCCAAGAAAGAGAATAAATACCAAAAGGGAAACAAAAAGGGAAATAAAATAAAAGTCGTCAAGAAAAGCCTCTACTCAAGAGAAGATAGTTCTTCATATGATGAGGATGATGATAGTGATAGTGACTCATAAAGAGTTCTCTTTATGGAATTGGAAACTCAACAACATGATAAAGAAGATTATGACGAAGAAGGTGAAGTAGATCTAATCAACGCATTAAGTGAGCTAAAAGGAGAAATGAAGAAAAACATGTAACTCAAGGAAGAATTGATCAAGCTAAAGGAGGATTCTCAAAATCCCAACAAAAACTTTGAATGAGTTCAGCAGATGATTATGAATCTAAAGGTCCAAGTAGAAGAAGCCAGAATGATTGAAGAGACACTAAAAAACCAGTTGGAAGAAAAAGAGAAAATGAACGAGAGATTGGAAGCATAAATAGTCTCACTAAGGAAGGAAATTTAGAAGAAGTGCATGCAATAAAACAACACCAAAATATTGGATGAAATCATCAACATTCAAAGGCCATACTATGACAAGTCTATACTAGGATACAAACAAACACATATCGAGAAGGGTTCAATCTCCATGACGACAAAAAAGGAAGCAAAGCAAAAGAGTTATGCATAAGTCATCAAAGGTCTCATCAAGAAGGAAGAATGAAAGTCTTCAAAGGAGAACATTTGGGAAATGGAGAAAACTCAAGAAGATGATTATAGAAGAGATGCACCACCTAGAAGATCCATAACAAAAAATCAACAACCAACAATGGAGAGAACTCAAGAAGAAGATTACAGAAGATTTGCACCACTTAGAAGATCCCCCACACTTAGGTACCAAACTATTTTTCTTGGTTTATGTTATTCCTGTAACAATTTTGGTCACAAGACTATAAACTATAGATCCCATGCTGAGAAAAAAAGAAACTATGAAGACTACTCTAGAAATAATTATCTTAGAAAGCCTCATGAAGCGTACAACAAAAACTATAACAATTTTGGCTCATTAAATAATGAAGTAGAATGCTACAAATGCAACAATTTTGTACACATGGCCAAAGATTGCAGATTGAATGTTCCTCCAAAGGAATCAAAGTAGGATTTTAACAGTCATGTAAAAGAACCATCAAAGGTATGGAAAAGGAAGCATGATAAACAAAACATTGAAGAATGTTCAATTGCTCTTCAAGCCCAAATCATAAAAAGTGATTGGTATGTTGACAATGGTTGTTCAAAGCATATGAAATGGGACAAGGACATATTTGTAACTCTAAATAAACAAAAGAGATGGATAAATCTTGTTTAGCAACGATAACTCAACCAAAATTATAGGAAAAGGCAGAGTCAATCTTGGAAGTAAAGATGCCATGGAAAAAAATGTCCTACTTGTCGAAAATATGAAACACAATCTGCTAAGTATGAGTCAAATGTGTGACCATGGACACACACTTCTATTTGACTGAAGGACATGTGAGATAAGGAAATAAGGATAAGTCAAGTTGGTGGCGACAACAATAAGGACTCCAAACAACATATACATCTTAAATGAGATTGGAAAGGAAATATGTTGCTTGGGAAAGGAAAATGAATGTTGTCTTTGTTACAAAAGAATGGGTCATATAAAATTTGGAAATATTGTCAAAATAAACAGAAAGGAAGCGGTAAAAGAAATGCCTAAAATTTCAAAGCCAACCAATATTTTGTGCAATCACTGTATACATGGAAAACAAACAATAACTGAGTTTAAAATAAAGGAATACTATACAACAAAACCATTGGATACTGTACACACTGATCTATGTGGACCGATGATAACAAAAGGGATGAATGGAAGACATCACTTCATGCTAGTTATTGATGATTATACAAGAATGACCAGAGTCTGCTTTCTTAAGAAGAAGTCATAGGCATTCAAATGTTTCAAGATATTCAAAGAGATGGTTGAAAATGAGACTGATTTGAAAATCAGGTGCTTAAGGTCAGAAAATGGAGGCGAGTTCAAATAAAAAGAATTCATGGACTTTTGTGAAGAAAATGGAATAAAAAGGCAATTCTCAGTAGCCAAGACACCTAAACAAAATGGAGTCATTGAAAGGAATAATATAACTATATAAAAAATGGCCAGAACCATGTTGAAAGATTCCAAGTTGGGTGATATATTTTGGGTACAAGAAGTACATACAACCATTCAGATCTTGAACATAATAATTCTTAGAAGTAACAATGACAAGACTCCATATGAACTGTGGAAGGGAATATCGAGGAACATCAAAAAAGAAGATAACAAGATTGGAAAATTTGACTCTTGAGTTGAGAAATGCATATTGTTTGGTTACTCAAACAAAATCAAGGCATACAAATGCTACAACCTAAGACTCAACAAAATAGTGGAAAACATCAATGCAAATATTGATGAAACAAATGTGTTGAAGACTAGAGAAGAAAGAAAAAATTCAAAAGGGCAGTAAGCAGAAGAAGAACTAAAGGAACAAGAAGTAGAGGAAGAGCCAAATAATGAGAGGAGAAGCAACCATAAGCAGAGCAAGAAGAAACATGAGACAATCAACAAGATTTCTAGACACCTTCCAAAACAACTAACCATCGGGTTCAAAAGAATCATCCCCTATAACAAATTAATGGAGATAAAAATGTAGGAATAGAAACCAGAGGAATAAAACATGCACGTACATTAGAACAAAGACATCTATCATTATTTTCCACAATTGAACCAAGCAACTTTGAGGAATCCAACAATGATGAACATTGGATCAAGGCCATGGAATAAGAACTGATCAAATAGAGAAGAACGAGACACAAGAACTAGTTCCAAGACCTAAGGACAAAAATGTGATTGGTACAAAATGGGTGTTCAAAAATAAACTAAACGAAGATGGACAACTAACTAGAAACAAGCCAATTCTAGTATGCAAAGGGTTATCTTAAGTTGAAGGAGTAGATTTTGAATAAAATTTTTCTTCTATTTTCAGAGCGGAAGAAATTAGAATGATCTTGGCCTATGCATGTTCCAAAAGAATCAGAGTATATCAGATGGATGTAAAATCAACATTTCTAAATGGAGAATTAGAAGAAGAGGTATACATAGAACAACCAGAAGGGTTCCTACTATCAGAAAAGGAAGATTATGTTTGTAGATTAAAGAAAGCTTTGTATGGACTCAAACAAGCCCCTAGAGCTTGGTATTCAATATTGGACAAGTACTTACACAACAAGAATTCAGAAAGGGCAGTGCACATTGTAATCTCTACATAAAAGTGGATCATGACATTATACTTATCATTGAAGTATATGTGGATGATATCATATTTGGAAGTGATGATGACATGTTGAGTAAGAAGTTTGTCAAAGACATGCATAGTGAGTTTGAAATGTCCCTACTTGGTGAGTTGACTTTCTTTTCGAGACTCCAGATATCTCAGCTAGATGAAGGTATTTTCATTTCCCAAACCAAGTACATCAAAGAAATGTTGAAGAAGTTTGGAATAGAATATCACAAACCTGTAAGTACTCCCATGGTTACTGGTTTCAAGTTGAGCAAAGATGATGAATCTAAGGAAGTAGATTAGAGACTCTATATATCGATGATTTGAAGCCTATTCTATGTGACAACCTCAAGACTAGATGTGATGCAAATAGTTGGACATGTTGCATTATTTGAAGCAATACCGAAGGAAACTCATGTTATGGAAGTAAAGAGGATCTTCAAATATCTCAAAGGAACAATAGAATTTGGATTGTTGTATCCTAAAGGGAATCAGATGACTATGGTCGCCTACACAAATGCAGATTAGGCAGGAATAATTGATGATAGAAGAAGTACTAGTGGAGAAACCTTCTACTTGGGTGATTGTTGAGTGTCCTGGTTAAGTAAGAAGCAATCCTCAATATCCTTATCTACAACATAAGCATAATATATTGCAACAATAACATCTTGTACTCAACTCCTATGGATGAAGCAAACAATGCAAGACATACACATAGAATATGACAAGCCCATTTATATATTATGTGACAATACCAATGCTATACGTATCTCCAAGAATCCAGTGATGCATTCCAGGAACAAACATATTCTGATTAAGTTCAACTTTTTGCAGGAACAAGTCACAAAAAAAAATATAAAGTTGGAGTACATTAGGACAAAACAACAAATTGCAGATATCTTCACCAAACCTCTCCCAAGAGAGACATTTGAGTATCTTTGACAAAAACTTGGAGTAGTTTATGCCCCACAATGATCTATATGGAATTTTGCAAAGAAGACAAGGGGAGATAAATCGCCAGGGGGAGTTACCCTTTGCCATTGATGTCAAAGGGGGAGAGAAAGAAAAAAAGCATGAGAGAAATATCAGAAGCATGAAGACATGGGGAGAAATGGTCACAGGGAGAGTATGAGTGTTGCCATCAATGCCAAAGGGGGAGATTGTTGGAAAATTGGTTGTCATTGATGCCAACCCTAGAAGAAGTGCAGAAGCCTCTGGAAGTGATGGGTGTATCTGAAGAAGTTTCCAAAGTGGTCCCCTTATGGCATAGATTTAATAATGGTACTCATAGGAATATTCTTTAAATAAGTCTACAAGAATCCTTGGACATATGGTTAAGTAGTGAAGAATCCCTGTAGGCATGGTAATGAAGCTCGAAGTTAATTGAAGAAAAATAACATGAAGGACATTGCAAATGAATTCATAAACATAAAAGATTGATAGTCCTCATCATTCCATTTCCAAAGATAGGTGGCATGCCACGTGGTTCCTCACGATTGAGAAGTTATTCCCTCTCAAAGATGAAGCCCCAAAGTATGGTCAAGAAGCCTCGGATATAAGGTTAAAAAATTTACAAGTTGGCCCTAAAGTCAAGTAAAGGAGAAAATTTGTTGCAAATAATAAGTTATAGGTCGACTCAAAGATCAAGTAAAGAGGTTACTTGGAAGGGTATAAATACACATTATGAACCTCTCATTTTATCACCAAGCAAGGATGTGATTTCTTAGCAAAGGCGAAGTAGCGGAGTTGTGCGAAGGAGGGAGTGCTTGGATCCAAGGATTGGAGAAGGGTTTTTAGAAAAACCTAATTGATAAGACCCCCGTTGGTCAAGCATAAGGTGTCTTGTGAGGCCCCCGTTGGTTGTCCTAGTATCGTCACACGAGGCTCTTCCTATTACTCGGTTTAGTTATCCCGTGCGGCCGAGGAAAGTTTTGAGGAAGGATTCTTCTTGATGTTGAAGTTGAGGAAGGTCTGAATATCTAATATCTCATGCATCAGGTTCTTCACATGTTAAAAGGTATGTTATTCTATATATTTTGAGGCTTGTATGTTGGAGGTTATGGCTGCTGGATTACTGAGAGGGGGGGTGAATCGATAATAGAGAAATTTAATCCTTTTTAACCATATAATCCAAGTGTTATATCAATGTAGCATTATCATCCAATAAATGCAGAGTAAATAAGCAGTGAACAAATGAACATTCATACACATACACAATACACCGGTGGTTTAAATGGAAACCCAAAGCGGGAGAAAACCACATAATGCTTCTTCTTATATGTCTTGAAGAATTACATTCATTGGAAGCACCGACTTCCTTTGGTTTCCACCTGCAACTGGAAGGAGGCTCCAACCCCCTTGTTTCTCAGGCTACAACTTGAAGGAATCTCGAACTCCCCTATTCCCTGGATACCACCGGAAGGAGGCTACAACCCCCTATGTTCTCTGGCTACAACTAGAAGGTGGCTACAACCACCTATCCTTGCCCTATCCAACCACCCTGAAGTAGAAGTAGAATGATGGAGCCACTGTCACACTATAACTGTGAGATATACCACTGTAAACCTGTACCAATAAACCTGAACCATGCATCAACCATGCATCAACCTGTACCTCAACCTGTAATCAACCTATACCATAAACAAGTGCATCAACCATGCACCGACTTGTACCAAAGAACCTGTAATCAACTTGTACCATAAACAAGTGCATCCAACCATGTACCATGTATGTACCAATCATGTGTCAACTACTCATCACCCTACTTTGATTTTCGCACCCTACTTTGAGGGACAATGTGACGATATTTGATTTCCGCACCCTACCTTTTTGACACAGTGCGACGTTTCCTTACTGTATTGGTTCTCTGACCTGCGAAAATCAGGGATTTCCGCATTGTGTTAGTCTACAGCTTGTGGAAATTGTGAAAATTTTGATTTTTGATGGTTTTTTCCTTACCCGGACCTTGGATTTGGTTTTGGGATGAATTTTTGGGTTTGATTATGATCTATTTACAGTCTGCTTGACAACTTTGAGATTGATTTTAGCCATATTTTATTTGTTTTCTTTTGGAAGATTTAGTCTCTTGCTTTGAGTGTCTTTCAATTACAAAACATTGCCTTTTCTTTAGAATTGTTTGGTGAAAGAACTTCTTTTTCTTTTATTAAATAGTTCATGTTAAAAGAGAAAATTGTTTGGGTTGCTCAATTTTCTATTGCTTTTAGCTATATTTGAAACAAAAAGTTTTAATTTCTTGCTTTATATTAGATTGTTGGAATCCTTGCATTTGAAGTAGATAAATTGCATGATTCTTGGCATTTTTTGGTCTTAAATTATTAAAGTCTTAATTTATTTCTTTATATTAGATTGGGGGGGCCATGAATCGTGTATTGGTGTACACTTTGTTTTGCTCATTTCTTGAAGATATTGATATTGATGAGTTTTAAAATTTTGGGACATTGGGCATATGGGAATGATAAATGTTTTCTCCTTCTCGTAGCATAGCTTTCATCGAAATGAAAAGATTGCATCTTCATCTCTTTGCATAACTTTCGAGTTGGTCAAAACACCATATTGTCCACGCCATTTTCCTTTTGAGTAACCACAGCCATAAAATAAAGTGCTGATAAAAATTGATTAGACATTTTTATATTTTATGGTAGCAAACCTACATTAGATTAGTTGTAGGGATTTGGAATAGGTGTGAAAGATAACTTTCCAAAGCTGAAAACAAACATAGAATCTTGCGTCAGGGAGCGATGAAATCCACTTGCTACATTTTGTCTTGGGAAGCCCTTCTAACACAAGGGTCAATCACGAGGTCGCATTGAGACTGACAAATTAATCACCCTACTTTGTTGGTCTTGGTGTAGAGATTGGGCGTATTATGGGGGTCACTTGAAGGTATACCCACACTGATGAGTGGAAGCCTTTCAAGTTGATTTTGGGCTAGATACCCTGCCTTTGCGCATGTATCAGACTGTCGACTGTTTCCCTAGGCAACATTGTAGTAATTGGTAACCTTAGTGGCCTATCTCTTTAGGGTCTTTACACAGGGTGACTATGGAGGGGAAAGTATTCACGGTACCTGGAATCGACGTTGGCCAAACTCACTCGGGCTCCTTGGAGGGTATACCCATGATTATGTGTGGGAGATTTCACCAAGGTGTAAGTCCATTAAGCAGGTCGTCAACGTAAATTTTCCACCCACTCTATTGTTGGCAAATGTTTACCAAGTAGCGTATGCTTGTCATTGATGGAAAGTACATCAGTGGAGATGGTAGGATAAGAAGGATAAAAATCCCCTGGGGATTCAGACGTGAAAGCTCAGGAGGAACAACATTGAAGAAAACGCGCGCAGCAAAGGCAAAGCTCAAGATACAGGAAGTTGCAGAAGAGAAGGAAGACAGAGATCCACAGCCGTTGGATCTCATTCAGAAAACCCGTCAGCCGTCAGATCAGATAGAAGTTGCAAAGGAGATATACCATCGGGAAATCGGAGTTCTCGAGGTCATGTGCATTGGGACAACAGCAGTCGCGAAATCCCGATGGGATCTGGACCGTCCATTCATGTGGACGCGTGGCAGCGATCGGGCGCCGTCGGAGTTTTTGCTCATCGGAGAATCGGGGATCAGGACTTTGAAATGCCCAATTCACTTGACAACGAAAACCTCGAAATCGCGATATGCGATTTCATGATATACGATTTCGCGATTTGATCACAACCGTTGAATAAAGAAGTAATCTAGACTGTCGATCCAAATCTCGTCAGATAGGGACACGTGGCACATCCAGGTAATGACAGGTGTCAGGTGGATTCAAAACTTCAGGCACATGAAAGTCACGAATCAAAGTGACATGTGGCAGTAGTTAACACGTGTCAAACCACGTGTGACGTAAGCAGAGGCATCGACAATCACGACTTTGAAATACCAAAATCACTTGACATCAAGAACCCCGAAATCGCGATATGCGATTTCGCGATTTAATCGCAGCTGTAAATTTAGAAGTGATCTGGACCGTTGATTATCTGCATGGAGTATCGGGGATCGGGACTTTGGAATGACAAAGTCACTTGATATCAGAAACCTCGATTTTGCGATATGCGATTTCGCGATTTAATCGCAGTCGTAAATTTAGAAGTGATCTGGACCGTTGATTATCTGCATGGAGTATCGGGGATCGGGACTTTGGAATGACAAAGTCACTTGGCATCAGAAACCCCAATTTCGCGATATGCGATATCGCGACTCAATCGTAGCCGTCGAGCCAAGGTTATACCTGGACCGTTGATCATAGCCTGTGTCAGAGTTTCGCGAATCGCGATTTGGAAGTGACAAGAACCTTGAACATTAGAAATGCCGATGGAGTGACAAGACCAAGGTCACACAGAGACCGGTCACATGGACCAGGGCTCAGCCAGGAGGGCTGAAGCACATCGCGAATCGGGAAATCGCGACTCCCGTGGACATAAACATTATGTCATCGAAAGTGTCAAAATCACGATATATGAAATCCTGATTTGATCTGAACCGTTGGATCAAGAAATGATCGGAGGGCTACTGAGGCACGACACTGTGAGACTGCCAAAAACCATTGATGATGTCTGCTAGAGAAGTTGAAGAAGACTGATGTGTAATCACCAGAGAAGCTGAAGAGTCATGATGATGATCATATAGAGGACTCAAGAGGTGGAGGATAAGGACACAGAGTGTGCATGCAGAGGCATGGAAAACATTGCATGCAAAAGGTGCATAGACACTATAAATACACGGTACAAAGAGGAGATTCTGTTGTTGTTACGGTGGGAATTTGCAGTTGCTATTGGAGTTTGCTGTGGTAATTCATGGGTGAAGAAGAATCAGAGTGGCACAGCAAAAGCGTGGTGGGCCCATAACCCAGACATTGCAAATGATCTGAGCAGAGAGGCAATAAGGCAGACAGAGCAACGAAGTGGAGCAGAACAGTGATAAGTCAGGTAGGCCATCATCGAACATCATATCACTGTAATAAATTCAGTAGAAAAGATTTATATTTCAGGGTGGTTGGTAGGTGCTAGGGAGGACTGTTGTCCTCAGAGGTTCAAGTGGGTGCTTGAACACAGGGAGTTGGTGCTAGAAAAAACCAGGGAGTCAGTGCTTCCTTCTAGTGGGTGCTAGAGAAAACAGAGAGTTGGTGCTCTCAGCAAGTTGTAGCTTGCAAAACAGAGGTTGCAGCCTCATTATGAGTTGGTGTTCATATGTATGATAATGTAAAGAATGTAACTATTACTTATCATATAAAGAAAAAGAGGTTTTTACCCTG
>ML807316.1:151557-161723 GCA_009831015.1 Picea engelmannii
GGTTGCGACACCTGACCCCATCCTCCTGCAAAATATTGTGCGTTAGGAACTGCATTCCATCTAGGGTTCCAGTGAGAACCAAAACCTTGTCCGGAATTATAAGGCCCTCCTCCAGGCTGATTCATATAAGATGGAATGGGAATCATCCCAGTAGGAATGTTCTGATAAGGGTTATGAAAATTTCCCCCAGCCGGATTAGATTCGAGCTGGGGTTTGTGAAAATTTTCCCCAGCCGAATTAGATCTGGGTTGGGGGTTGCCCAAAGTGTAAGACCGACCTCCTCCAGGTGGGAACCTGGAGGATTGAAGTGGATTTGTCATGCCAAAAGTATTATTCAGAATCGACACCGAGGAGATAAGGATATAGGGCAGAACTTGTTTGCCAGCTGGGTTGTTCCATCCAACTATAGAAGGATTGGACCCGGGGTTAAGAAAAGGGACAATCCCTAAGTTAGGATTTGTTTGGGGGATATGAGAACCACCAAACAGAAAATGAGTGTAAGGAGGTGGAGTTCCCCCAAGTCCAAGGATAGCGTTAGGGCCAACAGCTGGGATGGCAGTCAAAAAATGTGATGTAAAGTTAGGCATACCATAATAAAAGGAAATAGAAGCCATAGGGATGGATGGAACATTGTAACCCGACAAGTGACCGAAACCCCCAAAAGGGTTCTAGGCAAGAGATGAAACATTAACTACAGGCCGAGCCATAGTACTGGTATAAGCATCCGACACTGCAATCGTAGAGGTTGTAGGAGTTGAAGGGGTGCCATTAACTATAGTGGGTATGGGAGTCGAAGAACTCCCAGTGTTCTGAATACCAGAGTCAATACTCATCCTTGTGGAACCACAAGTCTGAAAGGTGGATGTGTGTGTACCACTTCTACAAACTCTACGCCTTTTATAAGGAAAGAACCCAAAATCCAGTGGCAACTAAAGTAACCGATGAGACCGGCGAGGAAGCTGGTCTGACTCCACGACGACTTATGACTCTACAAAATAAAAATATATCCTAAGTCCAACTAGTAGTCAAAGAGCATACCAAACAGTGAAATGACCAATATGCATGCAAATGGGCTAAAGTGGCTGAGTGGCCTCCCTCGTAAATAAGGTATGTCTCGTCCACGAGGGACCTAATACTCCCTGCTAAAGTTTGGAGGAAACATAATCAGTTATAAAGGCCCTCATGGGCTTAACAACCAGTCGGTCAGATCCCCCCAGAGAGGTAATCCTCCATAAAGATATGTGATGTTCGAGCTCTATCTGACTGAGGATACAAGCAAAATAACCCCTGCAAGTAACCTATGAGATACCTAAGTCAAGAAAATAATAAACCACTGTATAAATGATGCATAGACGAGCAGTCGTAAGTCCAGATCACCATATGGGCAGGGTAGCAAAGCCCAAAACTTTTAAATCACCACCTCTCACAGAGGTATGGGCACTAGCAAGATCCCCAAATACAAATAAATCCACAGAAATATCTCTGACGCTAAGCGAGTATCCAAGGGTTATTCCTTCAAATAACTTCGCGCGACCTTGTGATTAACTCTGGTGTGAGCGAAGCCTCCTGATATTACCAATTATACAATGGACTTCTCACATCCCTGTCTCAGACACATATGTTGATTTAATTTCCTTGGAGAAGTTTAATCACAAAATCCTATCCCAAGGCACTAAATCCTAGACTAGTTTGTGCACCCTAAAAATAAAATCGTGTCTAATCAATTTTAGTTTAAAGTGTAAATTTTAATGGCCGTGATTACTCAAAAGGGTATGGAAGCGAAACTCATGATGTTATGACTCTGCAAGAAGATAAATATGAGTATAATTCAAAGTCTATCTTTATCTTTTCAATGAATGGTATGCTATTAAAAACAATGCAATTTTCAATTTCAACTCTGCAATTCATAAATAAAATGCAATCTTTCGCTAAATGTACTAAACTAATGATAAAGGTTCAAAGACAAAAATGTTAACCAATGAAAAATGCCTATATTTTTTTATTTTCAATATAGTAAAGAGAAAATGCATGGACTTAGAAGCAACTTGATATAAAGAATTCTACTGTGTATAAATGAAATAACTCAAGTAGAATACCAAGCAACCAAGCCAACAACCTAGGATTCAAGGACAAACAAGGATGAAAAACAATGAGAAAGATGATGCCCATAAAGTCAACTCTCCACAGGCTTCCTGTCAACTCAAAGAAGCTAAACATGCACTACAGAGACCTAAGAAGACTCAACACACATCAAATCTCACCCAACAGTCACTAAACCAAGAAAAAAAGCAAAGGGAAGTGGTATACGTGACTGTTCAGGAGAACAGGGCATATATATGCATCTTGCAGTGAGACATCAAGAGGGTATATGCGACTGTCAGGGAAAAAGGAGCATATAGGCTTCAAAACAAGGCCAGACAAAGACAAGAAGGATGGAAACTCAGATCCAGAGTTAATAGAACCTATCGAGCAATGATACAACAAGAAACACAAAGGAAAAAGAGCAATGTAAGAAGAAAAAGTACTTCAACCCTTAGAAGGAAGATCCTCCCTAGTGGAGTCGCCAATTATGTTATGAGCGAAAAACTCTCTAAGGCCAAGGGTAAACCACAACAGACAAGTATGACTGCAGAAATCAACTCAATTCCAACATATGCTATATAAAATAATGTGCAAGATAAGAAAGAGGCCTACCTCGATCCAACGTTTGATGATGTTCCACCATTGATCACTTTGACCCAAATATTTATACCTACAATAAGTTCTTAACAAACGAGTAGAGAAAGCATATAGTGGTGATATAATGGGGTTAACACATTAGATAACATAATCCATCAATAAACATTACAAACATGCCCATGGATAATAATCATACATTTGCAATATACCAATAGGATGGGAAAGGAGTATTTCTATTAGTAATTGATCAACATAAGTGACAACATTATAGAATTCCATGTTGGCACGGTTCGAAACCAAGAAACCAAGATCCTTCCAATTGGGCCTCCACCACTTCAATCCTCCACCAAAGGAAAGTTGATATGAGAGAGTCAATGACGTTCTCTCAACAATAGGGAAAGAGCTTGGGGGATGAACACTAAGTTCAGACTTGAGGGACAAAGGGATGCAGACTCAATATGAAGTAATTTCTCCAGAGTAACTTTTCTCTCAAAGTTGAATGCTTTCTCCTCTTTTCCATAGCTCACAATTGTGCTTTTATAGCCTTCATAATGAAACTAAAGGGCCAAGTCAGAACGTTTCCAGTATGTGGAAGGCCAAGGATCAGAGATCTTCTGTCGTGACATGGAAAACCGACCTCATTTTATATTTTATGGCACAAATCCCGATGTACACGGGTTGTAGTGGAGAAAACAATGTATACGCATCTTGCATAGCTGATAGGGAGCGTATATGTGGAAAAATATATGTTTTTAGCTCTGGATTCATCAAAAGGGATTACAAGTTTGCATAAGGAAATGGAAAAAGGCCCTTTGTGCAAGATATCAATGGTGAGGCAAATATTGGTATAAGACCCCTATTCTCTGGCTACAACCAGAAGGAGGCTACAACCCCCTATGTTCTCTAGCTACAATTGGAAGGTGGCTACAACCACTTGTCCTTGCCTTGTCCAACTGTCTTGAAGTAGAAGTACAATGATGGAACCACTGTCACACTATAACTATGAGATATACCACTGTAAATGATCCGGATTTCATGAGAAAAATGAAATGAATACAGATTATTAACAGGTGCTTAACACAAAATAATAGAGATACAGTAAAATTGGTTTTCTATTTAATAACGAAATAAGTTGAAACTATAAAATGTAGCGGAAACAAGCTTGCTGGAATGGTGGCGGCTTATCTCTGAGAAGAGATGTGACGACAACACACATTCGCAAGAAGAAGGTTACAATGAGGATTTGAAGGAATTTTTAAAATAAGAAAGAATTCCAAAAACCCTAGACATCCAAAAACCTAACCCTAGGAAATGAAGCGCCAAAAGTCATGTGGGCCCCATTTGGGTAAGCTAGTACATCAACTTCCCGGGGTCGTAACTTTTGCATACGATCTCCGTTTTAGGAGTGTGATAAACCGTTGGAAAGGTATCATTGAGGAGATTCATTTTGGGGTCTCAATCATTCCTTTTTCCATCATTGAGGATATTGATACCGAAAAACCTTCATTTAGTCCCTCAAAATGGGCCCGGAAGTAAAAAACTGCTAAAAATAGTAAATTGCCAAAAATGTCAAAAAGTTGTTTTGAGCCAGTTGGAAAACGTGGGTGGTAACCGATATCCATATGGATCAATCCTCCATACTTAGGAAGCAATGGTCTCCATTGCATTGAGGTCCCCCATTAGATAAGGAAATTTCTGTTGAATTTGGCCCCGGGTGAGCCACTTGCCTTGGTGCAGGAGATGCCCTGCTTTGACGACTCGATAAAGATGGATCCATTGTTTTCGAGTGCCCTTGATATGTCTGTACACAAAATGATCATTGGATGCCTATTGTATGCAGTCGGGGTTGAGCTCTGTTGGTGTCAGTTGTTCTACTACTTCTGAGGTGTCCAATAATGGTGGGAAATAAGGGCGAAGGAGATCCACGTTGAACACTAGGTGCAGGCCAAGGAAAGGAGGAATGTTGAGCTCAAAAGTGTTATCCCCCACGGCCTTGGTGATAGTGTACAGTCCATAACGGAGTGGGTGAAGCTTCTGATGGGGTCCTGTAAGGCATTCTTTCTGTAAGTGCAACCAAACTTTGTCGCCCACCTGAAACTTATGCGGCACCCGATGTTGATCATGGAATTGTTTGTACTTGTGATTGGACTTCTGTAGGATATCTTGAACCCATTGGCAGATGTGATGGATCTGCTCAATGAACTGGGTGGCTTTGTCAGCTTCAGTTGGATAAGGAGATGAGTCAGTCAAAGTGACCGCAAGGGGAAGTGCAACATCTATGGGACCCAATGGTTGGAATCCCAACCCCACTTGAAAGGGGCTGTGGCTGGTTGAGCTATGCAAGGCTCAGTTGTAGCTATGATGGACATAAGGAAGGCTCTCATCCCATGTGTGTGGGTTCTTTGAATTATACATGCGAAGGATATGCACAATCATTCGAAGGGGGTGGAAGGCCGTGGATTTGGTGAGCTTGGTGCCCAGCAGTGACCAGAGGCTCGACCAGAATGTGCTGAGAAATCGACTATCCCGATATGATACAATGGTTTGTGGGATTCCAAAATGTACCCAAACTCGTTCAAAGAAGAGCTTGGCAGTGGCCTCTACTGTGATGCTCTTCTTACAGGCAACCCGAATCGCCATCTTAGAAAAAAGATCAACAACCACAAAAACACAGTCATTTCCCCGCTTGGTGGATGGGAGGCCCGACATGTAGTCCATTGAGATGGATTCCCATGGCCTGTCAGGAGTAGGAAGAGGGGTGTACAGGCCCTGTTTCTTAGTGGTCAGTTTGGTAAAAGCGCAGGACCTGATATACTTGCTGACCTCCTATCGAAGTTTTGGCCAGTAGAAATGTTTTTGTAGCATCGCCACTATCGTTTCGATGACGAAGTGTCCTGCCACCCGACTGTAGTGGGCTTCCTAGATCAGCTTCACTCACTCACTTGATGGAACACACATATGACCCATATGACATAACAACCCATCCTGAAGATGGAAATTATCGACAACTGTATTTGCACCCAACATTTGGTAGGTGGTGGCGAAGTCAGGGTCTGTCTCATAGAGTTGGGGCCATCTAGATGTCTCATGGCCGCAAGAGTCTAGCACCGTGGTGAGTGCTGCAACTGGTGGTCTACTGAGGCAATCAACGATGTGATTGGTGCTTCATGTTTTATACTTGATGTTGAGGTGGAATTGCTGCAAGTATGTGGACCACTTTTGATGGCGGTCATTCTGCAATTTTCCCTGTGTCTGCATGAACTGTAGTGGCTTATGATTAGTGTGGATGACTGTCTCCTTCCCAAGAATGTAATGTCTCCACTAGGAGCATGCTTGCACAATGGAGTACATTTCTTTTTCATAAGTAGGGTACTAATGGACAATATCGGACAGGGTCTCACTATGATAGGCCATGGGGTGGCAGTGCTGAGTGAGAACCGCACCCACAACATAGTCTGAAGCATCTATCTCGATATCAAAGGGATGTTGCAGGTCCAGTAGTGAAAGTACTGGGGCTGAGAACAAGCGCTGCTTCAAATCATCGAACGCTTGTTGTTGGGACCAGCCCATGCAAATTTTTCCTTACCACCACCCCTGTTTATTTGGCTGAGGGCCTATGCAATATGGGAGAAACCCAACACGAACCTGCGGTAGAAATTAGCAAGTCCCAAGAAGCTTCGAAGCTCAGTGAGTGTTGTTGGGGCTGTCCAGTCACGGATGACTTGGATCTTTGCTGGATCCACATGTACGCCATGCTAATTAATGATGTAGCCGAGGTAATGGACCCTGTCCATGCTGAAGGAGAATTTTTCCAGGTTGGCGTATAGCTTCTGTTGCTGCAGGGTGTGCAGAACCTGCTAAATACGTTGCAAGTGTTCGGCCCAAGTCTTGCTGTAAATTAGAATGTCATCCAGATACACCACTACAAAAGTATTGGTGAATGGTCACATGATATCGTCCATCATCCTCATGAAAGTGGTTGGAGCATTTGTCAAACCAAAGGGCATGACCAACCATTCAAAAAGTCCTTCCTTTGACTTGAAGGCGGTCTTCCATACATCTGTCTATTCTATCGGGACCTGGTGGTAGCCATACTTCAGATCAATCTTACTGAAGTATTTGGCCCCCATGAGTTGATCAAGGAGGTCATCGATTCAGGGAATCGGGTACCGGTTTCTGACAGTGATTTTATTCAGAGCCTGGTAATCAACACAGAGTCGCTAGGTTCCATATTTCTTCTGTACCAACACGATTGGGCTCCCGCAAGGTGACGAGCTAGTGCAGATGTTCCCCTTGTGGAGCAGTTCTTGGATCTATCGCTTTATCTCCTCTTTCTCTAACAAAGAGTGACGATAGACTGGCCCATTGGGCAACGGTGCGCCGGGGGTCAGATCAATGGGGTGCTTGACCTGGCAGTGCAGAGGTACCCCTGTAGGTGAGGAGAAGATATCCGAGTATTCTTCCACGACCTTATCTACTTGGTTCTGCTGTGTGGAGAGATCGACCGCAGAGACCTTGGATGTGGCTATGATATTTTGCTTGTTCTGAGAGCGAATCATGAAGAAGACAAAATTCCCTGTCTGCGAGATGACCTTCTTGCATTTCTTAGCAGAGATCAAGGAAATAACACTAGGTGTAACTGCCTCGGGTATCCTGTACAATTTCATGTTCAAAGTAATAATAACACTATGAGGCCTAGACTCATATACATCATGATGTTTCCATAAATAAGGTGTGCCCAAAAGAACATCACAAACTTCAAGAGGAGAAACATCACACAATACCTCGTTTTTGAAGGGCTTTATGCTGTACAACAGTCGACACTGTTGGCTGACAAGGAGATCGCTTCCTTGGCGGAGCCATCCAATGGTGTAGGGTTGTGGGTGCGGTGTTGTTGACAGGGCTAGATGCTTGACGACCTCTGCTGAGATGAGGTTCTTCTGGCTACCGCTATCAACGATGAAGTGCAACGGGGTGCCTTTTACCCACATCTGTGAATGGAAGAGGCACTCTCCTTCTTCTGGCTCGTCTAGTTCACCAGGCTAGAGCTTGGTGGTAGAAACAGTGGCACTAGGTTCCGTGTCAATGATCCATCTTCCCCTTTCTAGTTCTATCTCGGAGTCAGAATCTGCATCTGATTCAGAGGATTTCACTTCGTCCATTAGCGACTGCTTTGAGCGACATTCGACAGTGTTATGCCAAGGGCTCTTATGGAAGTCGCACCACTTCTCGGTATCTTTATTTGTCTTTCCGGTGTCCTTCTTTTCTTGCGGCTTGTACTGGTTGTCTTGATACTTCCTATATTTGATATGTACTTTGTTCGGTGGGTTGGGGCCGCCCTTTCCTGGATTTTGTTGTGTGGGGTTCCCAGTCCCAAATTTCCACGTCTTTTTTTTGAGCTTCTGCTCGATTTTGACAGCATATCGGTAGGCCACGCCCAAGGATGAGATGTCCAGAAATTCCATTTTGGTTTGGATGTATCTATGCAGAGCAACGCGATACTTGAGCACCAGATGTCGCTCTGAATATTTGATACCCAACTTGGTGCACAAGGTATGGAAGATATTTGTGAAATATGGCACTGCTTGGTCTCTTTCCTGCTGTAGTGTGGTCCATTTGGTATACAGGCCGTCATAACTTCCGACAGGGTAGTATTGTTCTTTAATAGAATCCCTGAAGGATTCCCAGGTGGCCATGACTGAAAATAATGAGGTTTCCTCTGTTTCCTTTTGCTCACAGAAAGTTTCCCACCAATCTTTGACATGGGGAACGACTTTGAGGAGTGCAAAAGTAATCTTTTCTCTATCCGAAAATTTATGAACAAAAAAATACCCTTCTAGTAGATTCAACCACTTGTCTACAACATCTGCGTCTATCTGACCTTCAAATATAGGAATATCAAAGTTTATTTTTACCTTGAAGGGGGTGGCGCCTCCGTTCGAAGAAGATGCGTCACCTGTTGGTAGTCGTTGAAGGATTTGCGTGAAACTATCCATCATATCGTTCCTCTATTACTCGAGACCCAACTCTTTGTACTCCGACCTCGTTGGGGACATGCATTAAGACGACAAGGAGAAGATCACTCTGATACCACTTATCCATATTTTATAAGAAGAACGAAATGAATACATATTATTAATAGGTGCTTAACACAAAATAATAGAGATACAGTAAAACTAGTTTTCTATTCAATAACGAAATAAGCTGAAGTTGTAAAATGCAGCGGAAACAAGCTTTCTGGAATGGTGGCAGCTTATCTCTAAGAAGAGATGTGATGGCAGCATGCATTCACAAGAGGAAGGTTACAATGAGGCTCTGAAGGCCTTTTTACAATAAGCAAGAATTCCAAAAACCCTAGACATCCAAAAACCTAACCCTAGGAGATGAGGCGCCAAAAGTCATGTGGGCCCCGTTTGGGTAAGCTAGTACATCAACTTCCCGGGGTCGTAACTTTTGCATACGATCTCTATTTTAGGCGTGTGATAGCTTGTTGGAAAGGTATCATTGAGGAGATTCATTTTAGGGGATCTATCATGTCGTGGACCATCAATGAGTATCTCAATACTGAAAAACCTTCATTTAGGCCCTCAAAATGGCCCCGGAAGTAAAAACTGCTAAAAATAGTAAATTGCCGAAAATGTTAGAAAGATGTTTTGAGCCAGTTGGAAAAGGTGGGTGGTCACCAATATCCATCTGGATCAATTCCCCCTCATTAGGAAGCAATGGTCTCCATTGCGTTGAGGTCCCATATTAGATGAGGAAATTTCTATTGAATTTGGCCCCGGGTGAGCCACTTGCCTTGGTGCAAGAGCTGCCCTGCTTTGACGACTCGATAAAGATAGATCCTTTGTTGTTGAGTGCCCTTTATCTGTCTGTCCACAATCTAATCATTAGATTCCTATTGTATGCAGTCGAGGTTGAGCTCTGTTGGTGTCAGCTGTTCTGCTACTTCTGAGGTGTCCAATAATGGTGGGAAATAAGGGTGAAGGAGATCCACGTTGAACACTGGGTGCAAGCCAAGGAAAGGAGGAATGTTGAGCTCAAAAGAATTATCCCCCACGGCCTTGGTGATAGTGTATGGTCCATAACGGAGTGGGTGAATCTTCTGATGGGGTCCTGTAAGGCGTTCTTTCTGTAAGTGCAACCAAACTTTATCGCCCACCTGAAACTTAAGTGGCACCCGATGTTGATCATGGCGTTGTTTGTACTTGTCATTGGACTTTTGTAGGATATCCTAAACCTATTGGCAGATGTGCTAGATCCGCTCAATGAACTAGGTGCCTTTGTCAGCTTCAGTTGGAGCAAGAGATGAGTCAGTCAAAGTGATAGCAAGGGGAACTACAACATCTATGGGACCCAATGGTTGGAATCCCAACCCCACTTGAAAGGGGCTATGGCTAGTTGAGATATGCAAGGCTTGGTTGTAGCTATGATTGACATAGGGAAGGCTCTCATCCCATGTGCGAGGGTTCTTTGAATTATACATG
>ML807317.1:13343-25802 GCA_009831015.1 Picea engelmannii
AAAATGTCAACTTTACTTTTGTCAAAGCGCAAATTCCTTTGATTATCATAATTCTCTTCAATGGTGCTCCTATGCATGGAAAATTTTAGAGTTAAGGTTAAAGGTTTATGATCAGAGTCAGGCTCATGGTCATTTAAAAGGTCAAAAGTTGTTATTTGGTTGGAAACGGGGATATCAGATATCACATAATCTACAACACTAAAATTAACCAAAACATTTAAAATATATATTAAAAAAATCCCCCAAAAACTTGAAATAGAAAAACCAATACAAAATATTTTTAAAAAGATTAAAAAAACTTTAAAAAATACATATTAAATAATTTTAAAATATTAAAAAAAATTATATAAAATTTTATTTTAAACTAAATTATAAATAATCAAAATTTTAGAAAAATATATATATATATATATATATTTTAAATTGATAACAGAGGACATGGGGTGTAACACACCCAACCCTTAAGTGCTCTTTTAAGGGGTGGGGCATCATAATATAATTTTCCTTAAATATCTCAAATCCTCCATTCGGGGTCTCTATCACATTCTGCTCATCCAGAGCTTTCCAACCACGGTCTCCATGCTCAAAATCGAACCCAAAACTGACAGATATACCTCTCCCAAGTTCCTTGGGTGTTCATTATTCGGGGCCATGTGGCTTCCATCTGCATCAACTCAATATGCTTCATCTCGAGTTCTTTGACATCCCGGAGCTTCCAGTGTTCCTAAATCTATGGCGAAGATCCATTCTCCAACCAATCCAATGATTGGGCTTGGTCCCTGGCTAACTCACAGGCTAGCGGGGAATTTGGCGTTCGGTCTTCAAATTTGAATTCCAGGCCTAGCCCCTTCCCTTTGTCTACAATCACATACGACCGCGGGCTATGACCAGACGCCAAGACAACAAGTGCCTATTTCGGTGCTTCGGAGCTTCGGGCTCTGAACATTTTCAACTTATGACACCACAAATCTCTTGAACTGTCGATTCAACGAACTTCGGGTATGCTACAGGGATCAGCGGTCCTCGTTCTCTTTCAAGATCAACGACCCATGATTACTTCGAGCCTCCGGGCTTCGGCAAATTCCAAAACACCTCCCCTCGAGTCTTCCGGGGTGCCAAGTCTCTGGACTGCACGATCTTACACCACATGTCCACAAAACATCAACGATTCTTATTTACTTTAGAACTCTGCGCTTCGGCGAATTCCAAAGTACTCACAGATGCAAACCTCTGAAGTGAAATCCTTCCAGAGTGGCAGATCTCCTGACACGCGTCCTCCACTATCAATGGTCACGATTGACTTCGGTGCTTCGGCCTTCGGGAGTTCTCCATCCATGCGACCCCACTTTCTTCGAAGTGGTTATCCTCTGAAACGAAGGATCTGCTAACGGGCAACTTCAATCTGCTTTGATTCTCGACTCTTTGGGAATTTTGTGATGCAAGCTCCTCTTTTCTCCTGGAGTCGGTCGGCATCGGGCTGACCATAGCCTAAATCTAACGGTCTGAGGGTATCCACGTAACCCCATAGATCTACGGCTTGTAACTTCCGCTCGAGGGTCCCTTGGGTCCCATTGTTAGGCCATTCCTAGAGGGACATCTGTCATCCCAAAACACTTCGATAAGAATACATGGCACCTACCTCAGGTCACTGATGTCCCCTTACCTTGCCACGAGTTCGCCATACCTGGAAACATCATCACTCGACACGTGGAACCCCACGTGCTCTCGACATGATACATGTGTCCCCACAATCGAACGGTCAAGAAGGGTCCTGAAGAATCCATAGATCTATGGTCCACATTATTTCACGACTCCGGCCTTCGGGGGTTTTGACGTTACAACACCCATGTCCTTCCGAAGCAGTCAACATCGGGCTGACTACATCGTAGATCCGACGGTAGGGATAATTCCGGAAATCCTCAGATCTACGGCCCAGATTAATTTGGGGACTTCAAGGGATTCACCTCATGTACGAAGAATATGCCCAATTCGCCGAACTTGCGAAGTCCGAAGGGCTCCAAGGATTAACATACGCATTCCTTCTCCAGATCCGACGATCGTGAAGAGCTTCAGCTCCTCCCGAACTAATCTCATCCATTCATATTCCAAACAAAAGGATCTTCCCTTTCGAGACTTGAATCTCGCTATCCTTCCTTAGCTTCGTTAGCTCTAAAATACTTAGGCACTTTGTGCTATTTCTCCTAAACTTAACACTTAGAGGAATTCTTTTGCACACCCCTTGTGCTCATTTATCAACTCTAGAACTTAAGAGGCTCTCGGTCTCTGCCCGCCTCACAGAGACTCGGTGCATACATGCACTACCTCTCCTGAGCTTAACAAACTCCTTCCTCTAGGAGACTCGGAATAATTGGGAGTGTCGACATGCACACGTGAACTATGTCCAAGGTCGACGAACTCATAGTTCATTTATTTTAACTTCAGCCACCACAAGGCTTGAGCATTTACGTGTACGAGCCAAATAATTCCGTACTTGCTTAAATACACAATCAGGTAGAATTAAAGGGATACCGTCTAATCATTAAGCAAATATGCACATCCGTGAAACATTCACAGGATATCTAACTTTAATTTGCAGTCACAATTCAATTACACAGGATATGAGAATACTTATCTATTACAGGTTGCAACCAATTAACTGACTATGGGTGTTCGCCTTTCCACCCAACCATAGGCTCAGAGGCATTCATTCTTGGCGCTCTGGCCACCCCCGTGCCAAGCCATGATATCACTAGGGAATTTGTGCCAATTATCACAGATCCCTTCTCTTTCACAGCTTCTGCGAGGTTTATCAGATGCTTCCTCAGCATCAAGTTCGCAGCCTTCTGCTCAGGTTCCGTTCTCTGGAACTCTCAAAGATTTTCCTCTTTGTCATGGCCTCAACGAGGTTTATCATATGCTTCCTCTGCATCAAGCTCGTGGCCTTTGACTCATTCTCTGCTGGCCAAATCTTCCTCACATTCTCCACTCTCGTCTTCATATCCTCTTGCGTGCCTTGCATGAACATCCCTCCTATCTTGTTCCTTCTGTTAGAAGGAAACCTCGGGTCCGTTCTGGGTCTGCAGGACCCTGTGGTACTTTGGGTTGACCTTCTGCAGCTAGACCATGCTTCCATTCATGGTGGTGGTTAAAGTTTAAACCACCGGTCCTATTCTTATTAACTGTTTTTTTATCATGTTCACATTTTTTCCTCTAGTGATATCATAGCTAGTACTTTCAAGGCTTCACCCCCACAATCAGTTATTTGGAAATTAAACAATAATACATTTACATTGTTCCCATGCCACGGCATGGTAATCCTAATTAATGATTAATTACAAGTTGGGGAAAACAGGGGTGTTACAATTCCCTCCCCCTTAAAAGGAACATTGTCCTCGGTGTTCTTTCTCAGTAACACATGTCATGCCTTTCCCATTCATCCACTTCCGAAGTCTTGACCTGCTTTCCCGGTCAGGTCCTTTTTTTCAAACTCTTAATCTTTGTCACATGCCTTCAATAATTCTTGGACAACGAGCACATTAATCATAGTCTCATGTGAAAATATTTTACTATTGCATAAAATTTCTAGGAAACTTTCAAAATCAAGCACAATACTTATCTGTGTAGTTTGTGGATTGGTATCCACTTGGCTATCTTTTTATCAATGCTCATTGTTTTTCCTTTCCATACTCATTGTGTGCATGATCCCAATCAATAGTCTACAAGAACTATCAAAGTCTCCTCTTCCTTGCGGTCACTCACCCTCCAGGCCCAGGCTAAGGCATCCCCTTCTCTGTTATACAGTTCCTCTGGCGATCCATCTTGCCTTGCCAAGTTTTTCTCGCACAGGAATAATCCCAGAGACTTTATCGAGCCTTACAATCGAGGCGTCCCTCAAACTTTCTCTACCGAGGTGTCCCTCTGTTTTTTGCTACCTCAACACAACATATTCCAAACGATCATGGCTTACCACGGGGTTCTCATGGCTCAACAGTGGCCTCCTTCATGCTTTTCAGGTGGATAGCCTTCATCTGTCCTTTCTGGAAAGATCTTTTCTTCTCACCTGTATCACAGGCATATAGAATTCATGAGACATCATCACAATTCTAAATTTCAAAATTTTATTGCAATCTGTCACCCACGGATTTTCCAATTTCTTTGTTTATTTTCATATTCGTTCCGCACGGAACCAGATTCACAAGCATGGGACTTTCCTCCCCATAGCAGTTTAGCTCAGTAGGCAATCGATCTTCCTTATAGGGTTACAACATTGCCATATCCAAGACTCTTTCTTCTTGCAAGTCAAATTTCATCAGCCAAACAAATTGTTAGTTTCCCATGCATATATATTTTCAATGCACCTTTATAGCGTTATCACAAGCAATTCTTAAATTGTGCATGCTAACAATCAAACCACTTTTATCTATTCGATGATATAAAGAAAAAGGAAATTTCATTCCCTACACATGCATCAATTCAGTATATCAACTTTTCAAAATGAAAATTAGACATCAATTGACTTTAATGAATGTGCCAACATTCGTGTCCACATTCATACCCAATGCACCCTTGCATTGATTTCAGGTTATCACCTTTTTTTCAGGTTAGGCACTCCTGCCAAGGTGTGTTTAAATTCAACCAACTTATTACCATGTGGATTCTTTGTCCATATTTATTATTTTAGAAGAACCATATTTTCTGCTCTGAATCGATCACAACCCTAAAATCACCATTCATGAAACTCCAGGTTTCACATGAATGCCTTTAAGCATTCCTTTGACATCCATATAATGTACGTAAAATTTTCGGAAGGTCCCCTTTCATGCAAACATGCATTTCATCAAGCAATTCCATGCAATGTGCTAGCTATGAGCACCTTTATTCCCTTAGACCCAGTCCTCGTGACCACAGTCCAACACAGAGTGTTAAACTCTATCTTCCTTGACTGGCCCGAAGGAACTCTATTTTCTCTCCATGCGACCAAAAGTTGTGACCTCGGCTCTATTATTTTCAAGCACTACCCTTTCAGCTCCCCTGTCTGGGCGCTATGATTCTGGCTAAACCCCTTGTCTGCAATTCGACGTTGAAGATATGTCTTCCCCCAGATCCAACGACTGCAAGGGATTGTGGAACCTCAACTAACTCACGGTTTAATTCTCCTTTTGATCTCCGCAATGGATATGGGTCATCCGATCTACGATCGGATCCCAAACTCAAAACAACGCTATATTGAATTTAAATTACGGATATAGGTCTCGGTGTTAACCTGTGTGCATATGCAATCTCCGCAATGATCGTGGATCATCGATCTTAGCCCTCGATCTTAGCCCTCGATTGATTTTAACCACACGATTTCCAGATAATAACAATAATGCCAACAAAAAAGTGTTTGACCGAGAATTTAGGTTGATACAGAGCTTCGATGTGCTAACTCAACCACAAAACCCAATCACAGTACGAGTTTTATGCGACATTAACACGTGGGTTCCTTACAGGTTCGCCCATTGATCGTTTACAGATCGACAATTCATAGCGATTGTGGAATCCCAATATGCTCGCTCTTTATTAGAGAGTTCAATCTCTGCGATCTAAAAAGTGCTTGCCCAACTCTTTTAATCATGGTCGTTGATTCTCCGCCCCGACGAGATCAACGGCGTTGGTTGATTGTGGGTCATGAACTAGCACATACGTTAATTTCACCTTCGCGCTCTGTAATGATTCCCAACCATCGATCTATGTTCATAGATGGACGGTTCACAGTGATTGCGAGACCCAATCTGGAAAATGTTCGCCCAACTCTGTCTAATCATGGTCGTTGATCTTCCACCCCGATGAGATCCACGATGTTGGTTGATTGTGGGTCATGAACTAGCACGTCCATTAATTTCACCTTCGCTCTCCGCAATGATTCCTAACCATCGATCTAATTGAACGACTAGTGTTTGATTTGTTAACTCCAGTGGATAGTGAATTCGATTTGACGACTGCGATCGGTCTTCCCTCCGATGAGCGGGTTGCATTCATCTCCTATGTCAGGTTCTTGAGTATCCTGATTCGATAATGGTTTTCTTCCTGAATCATACTTTACTTGGGTATCTGAGGCATACAACTATCTTTTCTTAACATGTCCTCAACCAAGCCTATGCTAAAAAACATACACATTTATAAATTCATTAGTCTTCTATTCATTACATGATGCTTTCAAAATGTAATCCAGGATTCTTATATATATATATATATATATATATATATAAGCTTGTAGCTCACTGCTTAGTTTCTCAACAGTTATTAAGGTTGTGACTCTGGCCTCCTGACAGAGTTTTCACACAGTTCTTCAACAGGGAACTCCCTCAACATGCAACTTCCTTATTGCACGTCCATCACTATCTGTGATGGCCTTAGCCTTGAGTTAGCTTTAGTTGTTTACCAAATATTCCAAAACGAATATAAACATGCATCTTTGTCATGCACCGAGATTATGTATCCATACATATTCTAGTTTTGTTAACTTACATCCATGATGTTCTTAACCATATGCATAATCAAAAGTCTGTGTGTAGTTGCCATGGGTATATTTCACAGCCTACATACATCTCTATTCTAAAATTAGTAAACTCGTGACTGTTCAAACTCATTCTTATGTGATCCTCAAGGCATAATCATTTGCCTCTTATCCTGACACAGACCAACCTTGCTCATTTACTCTTTCATTTATTTATACTAGTCTTTCCTGAGGGAATGGAGCGCATTCCCCTTAAGCTATCATTCAAAACAAAACTTTCATGACTCTTCAAAATGGAGTCAACCATGCATCCATGGTATTCACTTAATCTTGGCCAGTGCAATTATTGCCTTACATATCACTCATCAAGGCAGACATAATGTGCCTTTAGTATACATATATCCTTACATCATGCATGTGCATCATTTACACATGGACCTATCAGACTTCCAGATCCTCCTCCAAGGATATTGTTGTCATCCTTATGACAAGCCTCATAGAGACACGCAACACTGAGCTTCCCTCTCAGTTGTGAGCTTGCAGTCATTCACACAACATCCACATGGAAGTTGAATCAGACATAGTCATAACTATGTTCCCTTTCTATACAATAACAGCTAGCAAGAAAACACTCATGCCTCAACCTCCATGGAACATTACCCAACTTATAAATACAATCTGGGCAATTATAACCATGCCCAAGGTAACATAATCAACCAATTTAGCTTCCAACTATATCTATATGGCTACCATCCACCGATGGATGTCAATGTGACCCATTGGGCTTCTAGAAGTGCCCCAACACTTCCTTTACCACATACAGGATCAACATTTAGTCCTAAAATGTGGTTGGGTACATTTGAAAGATATATCTTTTTCGAAAAGTCCCAAAATGGTTGGGGACATTCAAAAGAGAGATCTTTCAGAACCCCTAAAAAAATTAGGGACGGTCAAGGGTTAGATTTTCGAGATCTCCTTGAAACATTCGATAAGTTTGAGCATTGCACTTTTGAAAGGAAGGTCGATGGCTTGAAGATATGTTTAACCTTCAAAGGAGGATCGATGGCCTAGATGTATGGTTTTGCATTCGAAGGAAGGGCTAAGGGCCTAGTTGTATGATGAAGTTTGAAAGAGGGTAGATGGCTTAGGGTTTATATATGTACAACATTCAAATGTGACAAGATAAGGGCCTCTACTAGGTTCATTGAAGCTTTGAAGAGGTTGCATGTGGTATTCAACCCATGCAACATGGTTTAATTTGAATGGAAAAAGTAATTAAGTAACCCTAATGATCAAGTTCAGTGGAAAAAAAGACAAAACTTGTGCCCCTCCTCCTCGAATGTTCCACAGAGGGAGATGGGTATGTTACATACATTGTAGAACTTAGCTTAAGGATTGGGGCATAGAATAAGACAACTCCTTGACAAATAAAAAACACTAAAAAATCATATTTAAGAATGCTACAAGAAGGGGAAATGGAAGAACATGCATATAGGAAACAATAATATTACATAAAACGTCAACAAGCAAGGGGAAATTGAAATTTAAGACTATTTGAAAAACACATAATGACATGAAAAACATGTGATGGCTCAACTAAGAATAGGCTCCCATAAGTTATGGTGTGAAAGATGAAGATGGGAGCAACCCAAGGAACCATGCGGGGAGAGGTTGTGTAGGATATGTGGGAACGATGAAGTTGAAATAAAACAATGCTTCCCTCTTTGTTGCATCGCATACTCACACATCAAAGAATGGGTCTAACAGTTGTATCAAGGACTAGGACGCTGCACTCCAAGAGAATTGAGTAGGGGCCACAATGAGATTGGTCAAGAGACAAAAGAAAGGAAGAAAAGGGTTGTTAAAGAAAAGTTTGACAAGGTAATCAACAACTACAAAGGATTCTTAATTTTATAATATTTTTATATTATAACTAGGACACTTACCATCGTGATTTTCTTCTCATTTTCATTGNAAGAGACAAAAGAAAGGAAGAAAAGGGTTGTTAAAGAAAAGTTTGACAAGGTAATCAACAACTACAAAGGATTCTTAATTTTATAATATTTTTATATTATAACTAGGACACTTACCATCGTGATTTTCTTCTCATTTTCATTGTTATTTTTTTTATTTGAGATAACCATTAATAGATACATACATTTTTTTATTATTTGTTATTTCTAATACTCAATTTACAAGTCACACAAATTGTCTTTTATGTCCCATACAACCTACGATCTCATGCAATGTTTAATAAACACATATCTATCTAATAGACTTGGCCCCATCCCTATGGTCCATGCACTAACCACTCATATAACTTTCATAACTGAAAATGCCATAATCACATGTGCACCAATCTATGTCTACGCTAAGTTAAACCCATATTGCTTTATTATGCCAAAGGCATATTATAGGAATATCTTTTCAAGCAAACCTTTCAACTGGTTGACAGGCTTTTGGAAACAACCTTCTTTGTGTCGATTGGGGCCTTTCACTCTTTCTGTTTGCAATATTCGGGCATTTTCACTCACTTAGTTTGCATTTTTCCAAGCTTTTAAAATCTTTACAACATTATCTTTATTAATACGAGTTATTTCTATGGGGTTATTGCATAGTTCTTCGTTTTGGGTTTTCAAAAGATGTTTACAGTATGCATGAGAGATATTTCTGAATAATCCACCCACTAATGTCGTTGTCCTGTCTTGTATTGCCCTCATGGCTTCCACTTGGATATTTCCAGCTTTCCAGTTGTTTCCCAACAACTACAACAGTGACAGGCGATGGAGAAATTAAAACGACAAAACCCAGAATCAAACTGACTCAAAATTGAAGCAGAAATGTACAGTTATGGTACATACATGAAGTCGCGGTTTTTGAGCCCTTAAAACCCTCGATCCCTTCTCCCTCCAACACCCTAAGAAAATGGGACAAGTAATTGGAGAGATAAGCATGCGGTTGAACACTTTTATGCACAAGTATGGCCAAGAACCTCTAGCATGTTGACACTCACAGGAGCATCAGTTGTGGTCGTGACTGCTAATCGCAATCGAGGGCGAAAGTATACTGAGAGGTAAATATTGTCCCAGTATGAGTAACAAGTCTTTGGAGCCTAAATCTTTGACCGACAATAAAACTAAGGGAATTGATGGACACGTAGTTCATGAATGTGCTCGCCCTCGAAGCGAAAAACTAAGCAGGAATGAGAGACACCTTCAGGTATGGGGCAGTCGAGTTAAGGGAGCGATGGTTGATGTTTGATCACTTTTTTTGATGTGGTATTTAAATATGCTTCTACATTTTAAGGGGGACTTGGCTTCGAATCTGCTTCTACATTATAAAGAAAGGACACCAATTGTTGACCACTGAAATGAATCTTTATTTGCTAATTTATGTTAAAAATGAATTTAAATTATAAATGCCAATATAAGAACCTTAAATTATTTATATATTGTAAAGTTGTATCATGTATTTTTTTTTCTTCACTCAAATTCAACTCCCTTGCAGTCATATCACATATCAAGTAGCATAATTGTCTAATCCTTATTTGGTTAACTTCTAATCTATTAGTTATTTTCTTAATGATCAAGGTAAATTAACAACAAGGCTCCCAATGGATCATCCGTTCACACGAATGGTTACTCATGAATATTAGTTGGGCGATTTCAAATAACAATGACGGGTCTAATGTTCCAATGGAGAATTATGAGTTCTGCACTAATTTGATGCCCTTCTCAACCAGAATTAAAAATAAATAATTCACCCTTAAAAAGTAATCACTATTATGTGCAATGCAAAATTTAATATACAACTTTTCTGAAAAGGTGCCACCAATTCCAAATGGTGACCAAGCTTTCTCATTGGAGAATGTGAATGATGATGGACCTATTTAATGTTTGAAGATTGATTATATACTTTCTCTAAGTGATTATTATGTTACACACCATATCTAATATTTTAAATACTCCTATATTATAGAAAAACTATATATATTTAAATTTAATAGTTTTAAAAAAATACGTTATATTATAGAAAAAAATATGTTTTTAACTATTTTGAATTGGAATTAATAAAAAATAAATAAATAAATCACTTAAATCATTATCAATAACTTAAAATTAAAATTAAGTATATCAATTTTTCTCTAAGATAAAGACAAGAACATAATTTGATCACCAAAACACTACAATTATATACTCTATTAATGACAATTTTCTTCATCGTGAAGTTTTTGAAAATCTTTTTAATGGCAAATGGAACAATGTCATTTGACCATAGTTATATTACATGTACATAAAGGTGGTCACCTTGAGTCTCTTCATATTGGGGTATTGTAGATTGATTTTGAAGTATTGCTTGTGGGCCAATGCAAAAGTACTATAGATTCTTACTTGTCCGGGAAAGAACACCCTACTCTCATCTGAATATCAAAGTGCAGTTACGAGAATTTC
Organism: Picea engelmannii; assembly: GCA_009831015.1. Taxonomy (NCBI): domain Eukaryota; kingdom Viridiplantae; phylum Streptophyta; class Pinopsida; order Pinales; family Pinaceae; genus Picea; species Picea engelmannii. The sequence continues at coordinate 24,294 of ML807317.1, forward strand.
AACCAAAACAATTTTAAACTCTCATCTGAATTTCAAAGTGCAGTTACGGGAATTTCGACCAAAACAAATATTAAAATTGTTATTGTTGGACGAAGTAAAATTGTTATTGTTGGAAGAAGGATGAAGTTGGAAATTTTGCTTATCTTAGTGATGGAAGTGAATTTTTCAATTGGGTATGATTCACTAAAGTTAGGTTAAGGCTTTAGTTGTATAGGGATAAATTAGGTGGTTTTTGTAACACCCCCTTTTCCCCCAAAACTATAATTAAGTACAAACATCACATGTTAATGTATGAGGCATGTAATTATGTTTTGATTTAATAGAAACACCAAACCACTGACTAAGAGGGAACAACCTTGATAGTACTAGCCATGATACACTAGAGAAAATTGATGAGGTAGAGGAACTGATTTAACAGTTGAGTGGAGTGGAGTTGAGATGTACTAGGGAATAAAATAGGAAACTTGCATAGCAAGCTAATTTATGCTTGTAAACATAAATAACCACACCTACCACCATACTAGACTTATATGAAAGAGAACTTGACCATTAAAAGAAGTTGCAGAGGTTGTTGGGGCAGTTAATGACCGATGACAGTCGACCCATGCAGAGATAAAGGTTGATTGAAAAAATGACAAGGGGATACCACAGAACCACCCCTTAAGACTGGAAAGGGTAGGCTGCAAGTTATGTCTAGAGAAAGTAACAGAGATCCCGAGAAGATAAAGAAGAATACCAGAGGAGAAAAACAAGAACACACATGAGAGAGACACGCACAATAGAGAGGAGGTGCAGAAGACCTAGAGAGGAGCAAGGGAGAACGAAGCACAAAGGTTCAGAGGTGTTGATCGAGGAAAAATAAGAGTTTTCTGGAAGAAAATAGGAAGCTTGCCTGAGTTTTTTATGATCACCCTAAACAGAGAAGACTCGGATCCTGGACTTGAGCATTAGTGGGTCGAAGCTTGGTGCTTACTGGATAGAAACTAACACTGGTAAGGGGAGGTTGTTGAGGGACTGTTGAGCAGAGAAGGAAATCCCTTGTGCAGAGGAAATCTAGTTGAGAAACCACTTGATAAACCTGTGGAGACCTAAAGCTCAGTGGGAGGTGGCAACTTTTGTTGTGCCAAAAGAGGAAGGAGAGTAACCTTCCTAGATCATCGCAAACTTGGAACCCTGGTGAGTCAGTTTCCTTGGTGGTACCATGTCTTGGCACGAGGGTGGCATGTTGTAGGAAATTACTCTATATCAAGGCCTCAGGTGATCTGAAAATAGAAGGCTGACTTGTTATGCTATGCAAGCACCCCTACTTCATTAAAATAAACTTTACAGGACCTTGCTTCATGTGTATAAATATGCAAAATAAACGTATGTGTTAAGTTCATGTATCTTCTTGTAAATGCTTATGTGTGAGCAAATGTTCTTTTAGATGGTTAAATATGTACTTTAAACAAATACACAGCAACTCAACTTGCAGCAAACAAACCATCAAACTCAGAACAATCACAACAT
>ML807317.1:29824-59041 GCA_009831015.1 Picea engelmannii
ACAAACTGCACCATTGAGATCAGAACACATAAAAACCCCAAAAATGACTAATACAACTCTGAAAACGGATCATGGCTCATCCGGGCATGACCTCTTCTACATGTGGCCATAAGCTTCCCTGAGCTTCTCTTTGGCAAAAACACATGTAAAAGTCCTCAAAAGCCTCTGAAACCTGTCCCAATGTGTCCAGAGCATATCGATTAGCCAAAAATGATTATTCAATCACAAAAAACAAATATAGGCTCACCAAACCATGTCCTCCATCAAAGAGGGCTTGAAGTTCACTGGAGCTTCCTGAAACTTCAATGGTGAAAAACTTGCTGAAGAAGTCTTCAACTGGCTGTGAAAACTGCACCAATGGATCCAGCACGTCCAAAAACCCCTGGCTGGGCTTTTACGGCACCTCAATCGGTCAAACGATGAAGAAGTTAGGCCTCCTCCATCTTCCTCCTTCAACTTTGCTGGAACTGGTTCTACAAATCGCACCTATGTGTGCATCTACCTGGAACACGCTCCCAATGCGCGTTATAACCTGGCACCGGGCGCAACCGCGCCAACGGTGCAAACCGTAGAACGGTTAGGGTGCCTCCAGCCCCTAACCGCCTCGACACTCGGTCATGTGGCCCATAGAACCTTGGGCTGGGCGCAAAAGGTGGTTAATTAGTTGTCAAACCGTATAACTCCCGCGCAACCACCGGTCATATGGCAAAACCATAGGTTATATGAAATACCCACGCGCAATTTTCCAACCGTTGGTTACAACACATGTTAACACAACACATATACGGTGGTTATAATATATGCAATACACAATGGTTATAATATATGGTTTGGGCGCGCGAAAGTTTTAACACATTTTTATTTGTGTTAAGTTATGAAACTATGGGTCGGGGCTTAGGCCCCGGCCCGCCCCCTTTTCAAATAAGGCGTACACATAACCTTAAATGTAAATCCGCCCACTTCATATACAAGGAACAAGTGCGGGTGTGTTGGCTAGCCGAGTTTGTTAAGTCATACATTGTGTGGGAGGTCCCGGGGTCGAACCCCGCGGATGCATACATTTTATACAATAAAAGAACCAATGATATAGTGACACGTGGCGCCAAATGGTTGGGCCACGTGTCTACACATTATTGACCCATAATGCCACGTGTCAACATCGTATTCGCTGAAAACCATCCAATCAATATGTGCCACGTCACCCCTCTACCACGTCAGCATGATGGTACGACCCTCCACGTGGTCGTACGGACTGTACAGACAGGTACAGTCAGCATCCCAAATTTTTACCTGTTTGACTCGGCGGACAGAACGTGATATCTCCTCCATACGGACTCCATTTGCGAAAGTAAATATACCGCCGGAATCAGGAAGACGAGACGGACGCAATGGCACTGTTTTCGTCTCAATCCGAGCACTTTGAAAATTGAGCAAATTTTTGCCCCCTGGTCCAGATTTTGATCATCAGGTTGGGAGGAAATGCATCCACTCTTAGTTAGTTGGATTTGGCAATTTCCTTACCAGATAAGTGTATACATGTACTGAAATTTATTATGATTGATATGTCTGCATGCATGTGTAAATGTTTGAATTTAAGAGGAAACTCAGTTGTTTATAATACATGGTTTGAATGCATGGAAGTTGGGATATGTTATAATGTTCATTACTGAACTGGTAATCATGAAAATGAGTTAAGTAAGGACTGCAATGTGCTTTATCATTTTATATCCCTGTAGGGAGAATCTGTAAATCATGTAAGATTTTTCTCTTCAAGTTTTAATAACCTGTAAAATCCATAGAGTGGTTTTGAAACCTTGAAAATATGGACCGAAGTCTTGTAAAAACTCGATAAAAACTCGAGAAATGGCTAAGTCCCAAAGCAGCAGTTTTGTTACCATTAAATCATGTGTTAACTAGTAGAGAACGACAGTCGTCGATCTGAAGAGATCTGGACCATTAATCGCGGTGGGTTGTTAGGAGTGGAAATGTCATAAGGAAATCTCAAGTGTTGTGGGAAAGGCCCCAAATGAGAGACTTTGAAGTTAAGTGTGTGTGGGTTTTATGACTCTGATCGAGGGCAGATCTAAACCGTAGATTTGTGAGTGGGTGAGACACGATGGTAGCCATCGATCTGTCATAGGTCCCAGCTAGGTTAAGAGACGATGTATTGATGTCATGGATAATGTGGCATGCCAGCAAGGCAGCCAGAGTGTCCTTAGGATGACAGGTGTTAGTTGTGGATGAGTTGACAGGGGTCTCGGATGTAAGGTGGTGATGGTGCCACGAGAGATGGAGTTGACTATCTCAGAGTTGACTCTGGAGAGTTCGGAGTACATCTCCAAAAGGTTCGGGTGTCACTCTGAAGAGTTTAGGCAAGACTCGAAAGAGTTTATCTGGACCATCGATCGGAGAAGGGCAAGAATTAATCTCAATCGAACATTTATGCAGGTCCCACATGATTCCTGGTAGAACATAGAGAAGACAAAATATTCTTCGATGCCATGATTTCGGAGCAGTCAAACTATCTGAATATTTCAAACGTTGAATGGATAGTATCGTAAGGGAATATTCTTTGATGTTGTATTTGTCGGAGGTGAAAGTTGAGTGAACTAGGAGAAGGCCTCAATGTCGATGACTATAGGCTTGCATGGACAAAAGTTCCATCATGGCAAGTTAGGTACGTGCCACATCGATGCCATGTTGTCGCCACGTCAGATGGCACAAATGACAAGGTGCCATGTGGTAGAGAGACATATATTGACCATGAGAGTCCGGGAAACTTTGGAAGGCCATAAATTTTAATATGGAGCTTAGTTTTGAGCGAATTTCCAATCGATGTAAAGCTCTTGAAGAGTCAAAGATGATGGTATGCTCGAGAAGAGGTATTGATATGTTTAAGTGAAGCGAAATTTTAACACCCCGTTCCCTTGAAGTTCTTTAAGGGGGTTGGGTGTGTTACAGAGTGGTATTAGAGCAGAATTCAAACTCTAGGCTTGAATGGGTCACCAAGACTGCTTAATACTGCTTAAAAGGATTTTATGTTGTTTGGAATGCATGTTTTAAAAAATATATCAACATAGAAATGCTAATGATGATTGTTGTTTCAACACATTGGATGAATTGAAAATTTACATAGGTGAATGGTGCAACACGGTATGGATGACCTCTCGCACCTCAGAGATGAAGAGTATGATGGCCAGAGGGACAAAGAAACCTCTCCAGATTTGATGGCCACTGTGAGAAGTATGAAGGAATATAATGAGAGACTTATGAGAGCCCATGCCAAACAAGTAGAGTTGAAGTCAGTTCTACTGTAGAGCCTGTCTGAAATTCAAAAACATCTGCAGCAAGGCCCTAACAATGCATAATTACAATAGTCAAAGAGGTTGAAAACCCCTTCAAATGCTCAAAAGCATGGATTGGCTCACAACGATGTTGGAAGGAGTTCTTCCAGAAGAAAGCATGGAGGTGCCAAGAAGGGTGAATCAAGTGGAGGTGTTTCCACTGAGTCCTTTGGCTAGAAGACTATTTCAATAGGATAGTCCAGTAGTGGCACAGAATCCAACATTTCTAAGAAGAGAAAGAGAAAGAATTCTCAGAGTTTTTAGACCAAAGAATTCAATAAGGCTAAGTCGCCTACCTTTGATGGAGAGATAAATAAAGGAGAAGAACCTGAAGCATGGCTATTTGGTTTGAAAAAGTACTTTCAAGTACATAATTATTCTGACAATACCAAGGCAAGGATTGCAGTATTTAACCTAAATGGAGGAGCTTCCATTTGATGGGAAGACCTCAAGAAAATCAAAAGGATTAAGGAAAGAAACTTAACCTGGAAACAATTTGAGAAATACTTTTGTAAATCTCACCTATCTGAAAAGTATTATGATGACAAGAGAAAGGAATTCCATGAGCTTAAGTTGGGAAAACTACCTTGGATGCATATGAAAAAATATGTATGGATTTGTTGAGATATGTTCCCTACCTTAAGGATGAGAAGACGAGAATCCAACATTTTCTCAATGGGCTACCACGGTCCTACCAAGATCAAATCGAGTTTGACAAACCCAAGACGTTGGAGGACACCATTTGGAAGGCCAAATGCTATTATGATCTGTTTAAGCACAAGCATGAGTCTTCCAAAGATTGAAAAAGAAACGACAAGACTGGATTCCAGAAGAAATGGTTCAAGTCTTTTCCCCACAAGAACTACGAGAAGAATGCACAATTGGGTCAGCCAAACAGGAGTGCCCATCTGCAAAAATTTGTGTCTCATAGTAGGAATAAACCAATAGAACAGACAAAAAAAATAACATAGGAGCCCAAGAAAGGACCTTTGCAATGTCGGGGATGCAGAGAGCCACATATGTTGAAGGATTGTCCCCACCGAAAGTATGACAATTGAAGAGTGTATAACGTCCAGGAGGGAGCTACAATCAATGACATAGCCAGGAGTGTGTCAAGAATCTATGCAACAATGGAAAATCGACAAGCAGAACACCAAGCCTCTGTGGTGGAATTGGAAGGTATTATTACTGAACGACCAATCTCTATTTTAATTGACCCAGGATCCAATCTTAGTTATATTTCACCTCGAGTGGTTGAGGCATGTTCATTACAAAGAAAGAAACACACCAAATAGTGGTTAGTGCAGTTAGCCACTGGAATAAGGAGGAAGGTGATAGAGCTAGTTGAAGCTTGTTCAATTGGGATGGAAGGATTTCAGACCCAAGAAGTTTTGAATATCCTACCCCTTATTTCTTATGATGTGTTGTTGGGCATGGATTGGTTAGCTTCCCATAAGGAAAAATTAAATTGTTATGAGAAAATTTTAGAATGTAAAGATGAGAAAGGCAATACCAGAATTTTGCAAGGCATTCAAAAGCCAGACTTCGTGAGACAAATATCAGAGTTGCAGCTTAAGAAGTTTAGCAGAAAGGGGTGTCCCTTGTATGCTATACAAGTGTTAAACTCGACAGAATGCAAGGATATTAAGGTTGAAGATCACTCATTGTTATGGGAGTTCAGAGATGTGTTTACTGAGGAGATGTTGAGTTTACCTCCAAAAAGAGACCTTGATTTTTCAATCGATCTCGTGCCTGGAGCAGTGTACACCAAATATGGTGAAACAGGAAATGCAGTTGAAAGAGATGTTGGACAAGGGTTACATCAGGGCGAGTGTGTCTCCATGGGAGCACCAGTCATGTTTGTAAAGAAGAAAGATGACACCTTGAGGTTATGCATCGATTATAGGAAACTGAACAAGATGGCCATAAAAATTAAATACCCTTTGCCTAGAATAAACAATCTCTTTGGTCAGCTCAGAGGGGCTATAGTTTTCTCAAAGATAGATTTGAGGTCAGGGTATCACCAAGTCATGATTAAAGACGAGGACATCCACAAGAAAACCTTTAGGACAAGGTATGGGCAATATGAGTTTGTTGTGGTGCCATTTGGGCTTACAAATGCACCAGATGCATTCATGTGTTTGATGAATAGTGTGCTCAACAAGTATTTAGACAATTTAGTGTTAGTGTTCGCGGACGACATTTTGTTGTATTCCAAGAACCGAGAGGAGCATGAAGAACACCTCATAATGGTTCTAGAAGTGTTAAGAGAACATCAACTATACGCCAAGTTTAGCAAATGTGATTTCTTTAAAAAGAAAATCAAGTATCTAGGCCCTGTAATCTCTCCTAAGGGAGTGCCAATAGACCCTGCAAAGATAAAGGAAATCATGGATTGGCCCGCCTTTAGAAATGTGTCAGAAGTGAGATCCTTCATGGGATTGGTTGGATATTATAGAAGGTTCATCAAGGGATTCTCCAAGATCGGTAACCCAATTACTTCATTACAAAGAAAATGGAAGAAGTTTGTGCAGTCACCATAATGTGAAGATAGCTTCCAGCAGTTGAAGCATGTAATGTCCCCATTTTTGGATTCCCTTATTATGCAGTTAGATATACTTCAAGAGGTTTGAGTTAGCCAGGTCAAAGGGGTGAGACTAGGTCATCAGTGAGCCCATGAGGTTTGGAGCAGTTTTATGAGGCCCAACTCAGTTTATTTATCATTATTCACCATCAGGGTCATTTCCGCACAACTTGTTCTTGGTTGCGTGGCATTCCGATGATTTCCATAATTTTGGGTTATTATTGAGCATATTTTATTCAATTACACTTAAGGCACTATTTGGAGCTTGTTTCTTGGAGAAATACCTTAGTGTAATAGCTTGTTTGAACCAAGGCGAAAATATCTATAGGATAGGATGACGAAAAGTGACTTTCAATGGTCGGAGAAGTCATAAAGGCGGATTAATCACTTTTTGGAGTAAAAAGGTTCATTAAATTAATAAAGTGATTTAAAAAGAAAATATTAAAGATGAATTAAAAGTCACTTCAGGGGAAAAAGGTGAAAAGGGATATAAAAGAGAGACAGGGGCTCATATTCTCTCATTATGTTGATCATCATTTCACTTGTATCTTTGGGCTCTAGCAGCTTGGACGTTTTGAGGGTTTTGAGTGAACAAACCCTAGAGATCAGCAAGGAGGTGAAAGATTCATCTGTTCTTGATCCAATCTTGGTCAAGGTGGTGAAAGATTCCGCCATCACCATTCTATCCTTGTCCAGATCCATTTCTTACATCATTTGTGAAGAGGGGCGCAATTGTTGGAGAGGGGTGCACTGTCCAATCAAGGAGGGTTTGATTTTGCTTATCTGAAGGAAATCTCGAGGAGATTTGAGTGGGCTTATCTTTGTCTCACCTAGGAGGATGTTCCTTGGCACATTAGGGGGTTCTAGCACCCATAACTATTTATTATCAAAGCTCGGCGAAATTCATGAAGGAGGGCGCACTGGGGGCTTGAGTTTTAGTGATTGGTAGTCTGATTTGTAATCTAAAGCTAGGGGATATTCTCACTTGAGTTAGCCATCATCATATCTATCAGTTTACAACCATTTCTTGGAGTTTGTAGGCCAGATCTAGAGAGGCCAAATTTTTGAAGGAGTTTCCATCGTTTCTTGTCATTGGGGTCATCCTTTGACGAAGAAATTATATATTTTTGGAGCAATTGTTAGAGGGTTTCTATTGGGAGATTCTTTGCTTTCCTTTGGCTGTGTTTTGTATGCATTTTCCAACCACATATTAGTTGTAGCAAATACATTTCAGATCTGGAAATTACTATATGTTGGACAACCAAATACATATTAAATAAAACAAGGATTCAAGGTACTATCTTATGGTTTTAATAGCCATTGGTTTATGATATATTTGGTTATCATTGCATGTGTTTTCCTTATGTATTACATGAAGAAACATGGGTCGAAATACATCAAATACACTTAAATGAATGCTACAACCATTGCACACAAAGTGTTTGACAAAATGTTTCAATCAACTAACACACATAAAACATAACAACCGTCAATTATATATAGGAACCCACAATTAGGGAGTTATAAGAAGGTAGAAATTATTTCAAATGTCATGCTAACACATCAGAAAACCTCATCAAAGTCGGGACAACAAGAAGAAGGCATTTGCTAAGAGAAATTGAACATAGTGTCAAAGTGTTTGATGAAAGTTCTCAACTAGTTATATATGATTTTTATATCATATTTGGTTGGGAACATTACAGTGGTATCAGAGCGAAGATTCCTCCCAGCCTGGGGGGTCTTCAATAAGGAGAAAAAATTCTAATTTCAAGTTGAACAAGTGGTACTTATTTTTCAATGGTCTAGTACGATGTATTTCCAGAAGAGCTTCGGGTAAAACTTCTGCAAGAGATACATGAGTGGATGATATTACTAGATAAGAAGAAAGCATGGAGTAAACAGTGGAAAGAACAAAGTAAGAAGAGGTCAGAAGAAAGACTTGTTGAAATTCAGAGGCTCAAGGCTCAAATGTGGAAGGATTTTCAAGAGAAAAAAAAAAGATGGGCAGAGGAAGATGAAAGTAGAGCCAAAGCAGTCAGGAAAGTGGATACATCACCACAAATTAGTGGATTGACAGGGGCACAGATGGAGCCTACACCCATCCAGGATGAGGATGTATGCATTGAGGATGATAGAGTAACAACATGGGATGCACCATCGAAGGGAAGTGACATTAGTACATGTGATGGCTAGGAGGAAAACACATCAAATCATGAGGATGAGATAGCATCTACACCTTATGATGAGGTTCAGGATGATTTGGGTGTTGATACACCCAAGGATGATGGAGCATTGACACAGAACGATTCATCTATGGAACAGGGACTCACCTTACAGGATGTGCATATGGGTGATGAACAGAGTGGCACAACAAATGTTGAGCAGAGTGGCACAACAGGTCTTGGGGAGTATGTTGATGAGGATTCCACAGTTGAACTTAGTAGCATGAGTTTAGCACTTTAGCATGATAGAGGTGTTGATTCAAATGAGTCACAACCCTTGGTAGGACAACTGAAGGTCAGAGATAATATGATCGTAACGACCATGATGCATCTTGATGATACACACACCTTAGTGGCATGATATTGTTGGAGAGCCACGGTGACACAGGATAGTCCGAGTGGAGATTTTTCCATTGAGAACTTTCAGACACTTAGAGAGAGAGTGACAATGATGAAGACCAACTACCGACATCTCTTTAATGATAGAGATTACCTTCTGGAGATTGGTGAGATGTACTATGGGGTTTTGGAGGAGAAGGAGAACGAGATGGATCGACTCACTCGTGAGTTGGTGAGCGCACACAAATTATTGAAGAGCACGCAAATAGCCCTTCGAGAATCAGAGTCCAGAGTAGAGCATCTCCTTGAGGAGTCTAGTCGAGTATCCACTACATCTATCTCAGTTGAGAGTCAGTCATATGCTTCAACTATGTCAATAGAGGATGTTGGTGGCATGGAGGGTTGGCATGTGTTTGTAGAGAAATATGACCCAGAGGCTTTTGATTATGCACATGTTTTGCAGTATGGGGATCGGGCACTGCTTCTTTTGGAGAGCCCATTGAAGGCTCGAGTCGTGATCACTATTGAGAGAGTTGAGAGATACCTTGTAGATCAACCAACAAGGAAGTATATGCGTCGAAGGATTGTGGGAACATGTATATTATAGAAGAGGACATATCCATTTGGGATCCAAGTTCAGCTGACACTAGTGTAGTGATAGATACAATGGCACATACATGATACATAAAGATATGCAGTGATATACATAAGTATGCAGTGGTGTGCAGTGATATACAATGTTATGCAGAGGGGTACAATGGTACGCAGTCGGAGACAATGGAGTTCAGGGAAGAGTCGTACTCTCACTTGATGGAGCATGGTTGGTCCAGAGGAGGACAATCCACTCTTCTGCAACAATACATGGGCTCTGGAGGCTGTACTCTTAGCAACAATAGTGTTTGTGATTATGGAGGGAGTATGGTTGACCAACTGTGTAAGGTGACACCTTTGGAGGCATGCAATGGTATGGGAGTAGTGTAGAGCCCGGGTGACTATTTAGATAGTCCCTTAGCGCATAGAGAAGAGTTCCATGGAGAGGTGCACTCCTCGTTGATTGATCTTCGACATGAACATCAACAAGGTTGGTTCAATGAGTAGGATGGTCACAGGAATACTCTCGGGTATCCTTATGAGTTTTTGGTAATGCCCTTGGGATTGACCAACGCACCTACCACTTACCAGATTTTCCTACGATTGTAGAGGTTTATGTTTCTATTCTTTGATGCTCTTAGCATATACAACATGACATGGGAGGATTTCGTGAGACAGTTGGATGAGACATGGGGCATTATAGACAAGACAAGGAGTTCTTATTTAGGGCATGTGATCAGTGCACATGATGACATGGATGGATTGAGGGTTGACATGATATACTACAGAGGTGACACACATTTAGTCCTTGAGGCCACATTTGAGGAGATGATCATGAGGGCGATGTATGATACACCTTCAGTAGGACTTTTTGGGGACTTGTATGAGCATGATGCAACATATATGGCAGAGCTACTTTAAAGGAAGGTGTCTAGACTCCATGTATTGTTAGAGTATAGTATCAGGAGTATGGGTGGCAGGTTTCCCTGTGTGGTTTGGCAAGAGCATGACAAATTAGTATGCATGGAGTTGATTCCTAATATCTGGTGTCCATCAGTTGATTGCATAAAAAGATTAGAGATGAGACTTATCTGGATTCTGATAGTTATTAGCTTAGTACAACAACAGTCAACAAGCCTTGGGAGTGGTAGACTTCCAATTTAGTGGTGGGATCCAGGCATTCATCTGAGTGATAGATTTCTTCAGATGATGATGATGATGATGATGATCAACAAAGTTGAGACAATGATTGGTCTGCTTGATTTTTGGGACGACAGTAGAGGGAAATTTGAGACTTACTATATATGGCACGATAGACCTTCTTTTCCGATACCCAGGATCGAGGCTGGAAGTGGTTTAGAAGACTTATACTTCACTCAGATACATTTGCAGGGGATGATTTAGGATAGTGGTTTCAGTCCCTTCAATGATTTCAACTTGGGGTTCCAAGAGAGGATGGCGTAGACTAGGCACGTTGGTCCGACAGTGATGATAAGAGTGGCATAGCGTCAACATGGTGGTTCCTTTCTAGGATTAGTTTGGGACCCTGGGATTACATTGTTTGACAGTTTAGCTATTGTTAGAGATGAGACAGTTGGTTTTGATTTTCATGAGTTTACTCCTGGAATTTCATGGGTTGACAGTTTGGTGACTGATACAGAGGAGAGCAGGTTCTAATTTCAGGAGTTTACTACTGGAATGCATGGGATCAGTTCTTTGGAGGAGCGATTCTTTGAGGAGTTGACCAAGTTTTTAAAGTTTTTGATTGCTCTACTTACTGATAGTATTTAGGAGGTCGCTCGTGCTAGTACCTTGTAAGACAATGCTTTGAGTAGAGGGTGCTTCACTTCTTCTAGATTAGTTTGGGATCTAGGGATCACTCTCAGATTTAGTTTGGTGCAACTTTTTTATCTATGGTTGAGGTGGCATTGCTTGAGGATAAGCAATCTCTGGGAAGGGAGGACTGTAATGTCCCCATTTTCAGATTCCCTTATTCTGCAGTTAGAGTTACTTCAGGGGGTTTGAGTCAACCAGGTCAAAGGGGTGAGACTAGGTCATCAGTGAGCCCAGGAGGATTGGACGATTTTTATGGGGCCCAACTCAGTTTATTTACCATTATTCATCATCAAGGTCATTTCCGCTAAACTTGTTCTTCGTTTCATGGCATTCCGATGATTTCCGTAATTTTGGGTTATTATTGAGCATATTTTATTTAATGACACTTAAGGTACTATTTGGAGCTTGTTTCTTAGAGAAATACCTTAGTGTAATATCTCGTTGGAACCGAGACGAAAATATCTATAGGATAGGATGATGAAAAATGACTTTCAGTGGCCAAAGAAGTCATAAAGGCAGATTAATCACTTTTTGGAGTAAAAAGATTCATTAAATTAATATAGTGATTTAATGAGAAAATATTAAAGATTAATTAAAAGTCACTTGAGGGGAAAAAGATGAAAATGGGTATAAAAGAGAGATGGGAGCTCATATTCTCTCATTATGTTGATCATAATTTCACTTGTATCTTTGGGCTCTAATAGCGTGGACGTTTTGAGGGTTTTGAGTGAACAAACCCTAGAGATCAGCAAGGAGGTGAAAGATTTTTTGTTCCTGATCCAAGCTTGGTTAAGGTCGTGAAAGATTCCACCCTCATCATTCTATTCCTATCCATATCCATTTCTTACATCATTTGTGAAGAGGGGCGCAACTATTGGAGGATTTCTGTAGAGAGGGGCACACTGTCCAATCAAGGAGGGTTTGATTTGGCTTCTGGGAAGGAGATCTTGAGGAGATTTGAGTGGGCTTGTCTTTGGATCACTTAGGTAAGATTTCCTTGGCAATTTGGGGGGTTTCTAACACCCATGACTATTTATTATCAGAGCTAGGAAAAATTCAAGAAGGAGGGCGCACTGGGGGCTTGAGTTTCAGTGGTTGGTAGTCAGGTTTGTCCTCTACAGCCAGGGATATTCTCACATGAGTTAGCCATCATTAGATATATCAGTTTACAACCATTTCTTGGAGTTTGGAGGTGATATCTAGAGAGGTCAAATTTACGAAGGAGTTTCCAACATATCTTGTCATTGGGCCCATCCTTTGCCGAAGAAATTACATATTTTTGGAGTAGTTGTGAGAGGGTTTCTACTGGGAGATTATTTGATTTCCTTTGGCCGCGTTTTGCATGTATTTTCCAGCCATATATCAGCTATAGCAAATACATTTCAGATCCGGAAATTACTATATGTTGGACAACCAAATACATATTAAATAAAGCAAGGATTTGAGGTATTATTTTATGGTTTTAATAGCTATTGGTTTATTTATTTATTTGGTTATCATTGCATGTGTTTTTCTTATGTATTACATGAAGAAATATGGGCCAAAATACATCAGAAAATACACTTAAATGGATGTTATAGTCTTTGAACACAAAGTGTTTGACAAAATGTTTCAATCAACCAACACACATAAAACATAACAATCATCAATTATATATAGCAGCCCACAATTAGAGAGTTATGTGGAGGTAGAAATTATTTCAAATGTCATGCTAACACATCAGAAAACCTCATCAAAGTCGGGACAACAACAAGAAGGCATTTGCTAAGAGAAAATGAACATACCATCAAAGTGTTTGACGAAAGTTCTAAACTAGTTAGATCTGATTTTTATATCATATTTGGTTGGGAACATTACAAAGCAGTTATTGACTAACGCCCTTGTTTTAAAGATTGCAAACCCAGAAAAAGACTTCATGGATTGCACAGACACTTGCAAAGAAGGACTCGATGGAGTTCTCATGCAAGATGGACAAGTGGTTTGTTATGAATCATGTAAATTGAACGAACATGAGCAGAAGTATGTTACCCGTGATTTAGAACTTGCAGCAATTGTAGATGCGTTGAAGATGTGGAGACATTATTTGCTCAGGAGGAGATTTATCCTCATGACGGACCATTGTGGTCTGAAGTATTTATTTGACCAACCTAGATTGAATGCTAGACAAGGTAGGTGGATGGTGTTGATCAGTGAGTTTGACTTCGAAATGAAACACATAGAAGGAAAAGAGAAAAAAGTAGTTGACGCACTTAGCCGGAGCGTTCAAACTATATAGTTAGCAATAACAAGTGTAAGAGAGTATGACATTCAATAGAGGATTAAAACCCTCTTGCAGGAAGATGATTTATTTGATCAAGTGAATGAGAGGTTGCAACAAGGACCTAAGGAAAAGAGGTATGTAGGATATCAACTAAGGGTTGATAATATGTTGTTGTATGATAACAATTTGTATGTGCCTATTTCAGTGGATTTGAGGTGCTTGATTATGGATGAATTCCATATGAGACCATATGTAGGTCACCCTGGTTACCAGAAAATGGTAACAACAGTTATATAGTTGTATTATTGGCCTGAGATGAAGCAAGACATTGCTCATTACATTTTGAAGTGCTTGGAGTGCCAACAGGTAAAAGTCGAGCATCGACACCCTGCTGGACTATTGCATCATATACAGATACCAGAATGGAAATGGGAAGTGATTTCCATGGATTTTATCACAAGTTTACCAAAGACAATCAAACAACATGATGCAATCATGGTTGTGGTAGATAAATTGAGCAAGGAAGCTCATTTCATTCCCATAAAATCTACTTATAAAGCCATAAATGGTGTCAATGTTTTTATGAAAGAAATATTCAGATTGCATGGTTTACCTAAAACCATAATTTCAGACAAAAATGCTAAGTTCACCTTGAATTTCTGGAAAAGTTTATTTGTTGTTTTAAAAACACAATTTTCACTTAGCAAGGCCTACCATCCTCAAACAAATGGTCAGGCCGAAAGGGTCAATAGAGTGTTAGAAGACATGTTACGAATGCATGTTATGCATCGGCCCAAGCAGTGGGAAGAATATCTTCCTTTGGTAGAGTTCGTGTACAACAATGGTTATCAAGAGTCATTAAAGATGAGCCCATTCGAGGCTCTATATGGCAAAAAGTGCAAAGTTTTGATTAGTTGTGACAGTCTAGTGGGAAAAATCACACTTGGACCTGAATTGTTGAAAGAAATGGGACAAGCCATAGTTAAGATAAGGCTGAACTTGAAGATTGCCTAAGATAGACAAAAGAGTTATGTTGATAGAAAAAGAAACCCCAGAGAATTCAAAGTAGGAGACCACATGTATCTCTGGGTGAAACCCAAGAGAATCTCCCTGAAAATGGGGATGTGTGCTAAATTGGCTCCTCGATATTGTGGACCATTTGAAATCTTAGGAGAATAGGACCAATAGCATACATACTTGCTTTACCACCTACTATTATAGCACATAATGTATTCCATGTGTCTTTATTAAAGATTTATGTACATAATTCTAATCATGTTATTGATTATATTGTAATACAAGTGGAACCAAAGAGAGAATTCCAGCTAGAACCCCATTGCATCCTAGACATGAAAGAAAGAACGCTCAGAAACCGAGACATCGTGCAGGTCAAGGTGCAATGTAAGTGCTTTGGAGTAGACGAAGCTACATGGGAGTTGGAATATGCCATGAAAATGTCATACCCATTTTTTTTTACTGTATAATTGTAAATACGTGGTGTTTTAAACACCAATGACGATGTTTCTTTAAGGGGGAGGGGTATGTAACACCCTGTTTTCCCCCAAGACTGTAATTATGCACAAACATCACATGTTAATGTATGAGGTATGTAATTGTGTTTTGATTTAATAAAAACACCAAACCGCTAACTAAGAGGGAACAACCTTGATAATATTGGCCATGATACACCAGAGGAAATTAATGAGGCAAAGGGACTGATTTAATAGTTGAGTGAAGTAGATTTGAGATGTATCAACGAAGAAAATAGGAAGTTTGCATAGCAAGCTAATTTATGTTTGTAAACATAAAGAGCCACACCTACCGCCATATCAGACTTATATGAAATACCACGTGACAATTAAAAGAAACTGCATAGGTGGTTGGTGCAGTTAATGACTGGTGACAATCGATCCATGCAAAGAGAAAGGATAACTACACAAATGATAGGGGGATACCACAGAACCGCCCCTTCAGATTGGAAAGGGCAGACTGCAGGTTATGTCTGCAGAAAGTCACAGAGATCCCGAGGAGATAGAGAAGAAGACCATAGGAGAAAAATAGGAACACAAGTGAGAGAGACACACACAACAAAGAGGAGGTGCAGAAGACCCAGAGACAAGTAAGGGACAATGAAGCACAGAGGTTCGGAGGTGTTGATTGAGGAAAAAGAAGGAAAAAAAAGAGCTTTCTAGAAGTAAATAGGAAGCGTGTCTAAGTCGTTGATGATCACCCTAAACAAAGAAGACCTGGATCCCGAATTGGAGCGTTAATGGGTCGCAACTTGGTGCTTACTAGATAGAAACCGACACTGGTGATGGGAGGTCGTTGAGGGATTGTTGAGCAGAGAAGGTACTCCCTTGTGCAGAGGAAATCCAGTTGAGAAACCACCTAATAAACTTGTGGAGACCCAAAGGTTAGTGGGAGGTGGCAAATTCTATTGTGTCAGAGGAGGAATGAGAGTAACCTTCCTAGATCATCGCAAAATCAGAACCCTACTGAGTCAGTTTCCTTGGTGGTATCATGGCTTGGCACGAGGGTGGCGTGTTGTAGGAAGTTAGTCTACAACAAGGCCTAAGGTTGGGAGGAAATGAGTCCTCTCTTAGTCAGTTGGATTTGTCAATTTCCTTGCCAGATAAGTGTATACCTGTACTAAAACTTATTATGATTGATATTTTTGTGTGCATGTGTAACTGTATGAATTTAAGAGGAAACTCAGTCGTTTATAATCCATGGTTTGAAAGCATGGAAGTCGGGATATGTTATAATGTTAATTACTGAACTAGTAATCGTGAAAATGAGTTAAGTAAGGACTGTTGCGTGCTTGAGCATTTTATATCCATGTAGGGAGAATCTGTAAATCATGTAAGATTTTTATCCTTAAGTTTGAATAACTTGTAAAAGACATAGAGTGGTTTTAAAACCTTGAAAATTCGGACTGAAGTCCTGTAAAAAATAGAGAAACAACTAAGTACCAAAGTGATAGATTTATTATCGTTGAATCATGTGTTAATCAATAGAGAACAATAGTTGTCGATCTGAAGAGATATGGACCATTAATCACGGTGGATTGTTAGAAGTGGAAACTTCAGAAGGAAATCTCAAGTGTTGTGGGAAAGGCCATGAATGAGAGACTTCAAAGTTGAGTGTGTGTGGGTCGTTGATCGTCGAGGTTCCCACTTAGCAAGTTGAAGGGAAGAGCGATTTGGTGTTGATTGGGAGCATCAACATGAAGACGCATGTCAACAGTCAATTGGTCAACAAAAATGAGTACGGGTCTAGCTAAATTGGAGCTAACCATTTCGGGGTTGTCTCTAGAGAGTTCAAAGTATAACTCCAAAGGGTTCAGAGTGCAATTCTGAAGGGTTCAGAGTGCTCCTCCGAAGGGTTCAGAGTATGACTCTAATCGAGGGGAGATCTAGGCTGTAGATATGTGAGTGGGTGAGATACGATGGTAGTCGTTGATTTGTCGTAGGTCTCACCTAGGTTAAGAGACAATGTGTAATACCCCAGGTTGAGCCCCAATTGTAATGCACGTATAGGTTGGTGAGCTAGGATACTTTGGGCCAGAGTGCTTGTGTGATTATTACGTCGAGGAGCCTGGATTTCTAAAATGCCAGCGGGCCCATATTGTAATTTGTAATCATACTCAAGATATTAATAAAATGCATCATCGTTGCAGACCGACCAAACAAAAGATATGGGAGGCTAAACTCCACTAGAAAGGGAAAGGGGGACTAAGAGTCTAGGAAAGGGTTAAGCTAAGGGGCTTAAGCCCAATGGAATATTATATTAATATTCCTTAAAGCCAAAGTATGGATATGAATACATCTTAAGTTTCTAAGGTGGGGACATGGGAGTTCCTTGAGTGTCATGTGTCATAAAGGACACATGCAAATATATTTGGGGAATTTAGTACATTTCACCATCATTCGTTCAACATTCCTTCATCATTATTCCATGATTTCCCATCCTTCATACCCAAAGGCCATACTATGTAGTCATACTTGGATTGGGCAAGGCTGGGAGCATTTTCTGGGTAGATTTGGATTGAAGAAACAAGTTGTTAGGCCCGTCTGTTGTTGAAGAAGTGGGTTTCCTGGCTCGTGGGTTGTTAGGCTTGTGAGCATTCTCTCTAGGTGAGAGAATTGTTGGAATTTGATTCCCAAGGTGCCAAGTTGCAACTACATGGCTATGAGATTCCCTATTCGGCCTGTTGTTGAAGCCTCGGAAGGGAAGTGAGGCAGCCAAAGGATTGTTGAGCAAAGAAGGGGCACACTTCCTAGGGTGGGACATGCATGTGGGGGATGGGGGATTGTAGGCTGGTTGCTAGAGTTGGAACATGAGTTTGATATTTGTTGTTTTATGAGAGACCTTAGCACAGCTTAGGATTCCCTTTGTCCTAGTGGAGTTTTAGCCCTAGCTTGGGGGTGACCCACTATTGAGAGTTATGAGCAATGTGGTCTATGGATGGGATGAACGTGGAAGGTCTACATGCAGTTGATGTTTTTACAACAACAAATATGTGTTCTTCTAATGAGCATTATTTTGTTGTGTTTGTTGTAATTATATTTACATGTTGTTTATTGTGTGTAATGTATTATTTATGTTGCTACTATGTTTATAATTGAGTTAAATTCGTTGTGGTTTCTCTGTTATAATTAGTTTTGACAGTATATGATGTTAGGAATGCATTCATGTTTGTATGCAGAGAAATTAAATGGCATCAGAGAAATTTTGTTGAATTTTTGGTAATGGGGACATTACAAAGTGGTATCAGAGCCATGGTTTTCAACACTAAGCCTAGATGGGCCAATTAACAGAGCACAGAACTTAAAATTGACAAAATGTAGTTACAAAGGATGTATCCAATTCGTTTGTTGAAATTACAACTATGAAACTGAGAGGAATTTCACAAGCAAGTTGAGGTAATTTAACCATGAAATGGAAATTCCCAAATTTTATTGGTATAATGAACAAATTCGGGTCTGTAGATGGTCAAATTTTGAGTTTGCGCTTCTGTGGTGAAATCGGAAGCAGCTAGGTGAAGTTGGGCAAAACCCCCAATTTTTATTGTTAAATTCATGGGATATTTGAGAAATTTTGTCAAGGGATTATATATTCTCAAGCTATAATACATGTCTAAGTAAATTCAGACCTGTAATGGGTTGAATGTGAAGCAACAGTAAGGCCATGGCAGATTGAGCGAAATTGGACAAAAGCCCCAAATTCTATAATGGAATTGTGGAGAGTTCAATGTGAAAGATGACAAAATTCTTATGCAGATGATGAATTGGTATTCATAGGGTCAAATTTGGTTATATGAAGTTAATATAGTGCTTCATTGGTGACCACAGGAAGAATTTTGAAATTGGGCATTTTTGGAAATTTAAAAAAGAATCGGCAGAATTGGAGAAATTGGGAATTTTTTCGTACCATGACATATGCCTGACGTGGAGGGTACATGTCAACTTACGTTGCATATAGGTGACATGTACCGCCATGGTGGCTAGGCCACAATGGCAAGTACACAGTGGCAAAACCTTCCTACCTAACGAAACCCTGAATCCCAAACATGCGACAACCCCATGTTAATGAGATGCATGAAACATCACCAAGTCTTAACTGTGGTTGATTTTTGCGGCCCCTCCCCTCTCAATTAACGATCGACATGTTGGGGGTTCGTAGTGCAATGTGAGTCGTCGATCGTCACCGACACCCACTGCACCATAACCATTAGATATTTTCAACAAGCAACTTTGCGCACTAAGGTAAATGGTGCGGTATGGGGTCCACCCATCCCCATGACCCAATAAAAGACTGCCACATGGAAACTAGATGATGGGACTGAAAGGTAAAGTAAGTGCGCTAGGAAATGAAGGAAAGAGAAGGAAAGAAGGAGGTAAGGGTCGTCAGGGCAAGGCCATGGTGGCCGAAGGCTGGTAGGGAACCACTCCAAAGTGCCAGGTGGACTCAGGATGCCACGTCAACATCTGAGTCAACACAAGTCTGCTAAATTTCAATGAAATTATAAAAAATTAATGAAAATCACTAGAAAATTTCAGTGTTTTTCCAAGTCAATAACTTGCAGGCCATTTTCGAAGGCCTAGATGACATTTTTTAAAAGTAAAATTTGAGATTATATATCTTTCCACGACACATAGTTTATGCATCCCAAATAATAGAGGTCGGAGAGAGCTTTCTAACGGTGTAAGCCATTCATTAAACAAAGTTAGTATGAGGGATTTACGAGCCAAACACTGGGAGCTAAATTTTAAGACCCAGTTAACTTTTAAGGGCCATAACTTCTTGCTCCGGAATCATATTGAGGCACAAAAGCAATCTATCGAAAGCTATTGAGGCATATAATACAATAATGAAGATAAATTAAAATTTTGGACACATAAATGTATAGGAGGGCATAGAAGGTACCCATAGCATACAGGGCCACAAATATTAATTGGCCTGAAACTTTAGCAAGTTGTATCTAGCAGCCCAAAGCCCAAATAGAGGTGAAACTTGGCTTGGATGTCCAAAGTATGTTCATGAGGGAACCCAGTTGAGCTCTTGCCAAAATTGCCAAAAGAGCAGGTGTAAGGATGTATAAGCACAGTTAAAAATTGCACATGTATAAGCACAGTTAGAAAAGAAAATCTAGCTGACAAATATGCATATCAATTGTAGATGTTAAGTAAGAAATCCCATCTACAGTTCACGACAATGCATGTACAATGGTACAAGTGGAGATGCAAAGCATAGATTTATGAAAGGTGGGTTAGATAGTGGGTAAAAGGATTTGAGTTGGTTAAAGATGAGTAGAGACATTAAGGGAAAGAGTGTTATGTCAATGATACCCTCAGGATGAACAAAATCCAGGGATGAATAATGTTGAGCTATGAATTTTAGTGCAGCCATGAAGGCTTGAGAAGCCACAAAGATAGAAATTTATGTGTAAAGGAAACTACTACAAGAAAACCACTGATGCTAATTAGAGATAAATCATGGTGCAAAAGTAAAGTATGTATTGGCTGAAGTAATGAAAGCCCAATCACCCTAGGATTCCAATGTAGAGATAAAGAAATATAATGTGGTCAGACCTATTCTAAAGGGATTGATCATCAAAATGATAATACACCGATAAAGAAAGACATAGTGTATCCATGGAGATGAGGTGCGTTATCTCCAGGGACCAAGTATGTAGTTATGCAACTATATCTCCATTATTCTTGTCATAGTAGTGCAGTGGAAGCATGGTATAAATGTTAGAACTTCAAAGGTGAAGAAATGGAGGTGCATGCAAGCTAGAGAGTGCCAACAATGATGCCTTATGCGCAGAGTGATGCTAGAAGTATGAAACCATACTTATGGGGAAGGAATTGCATAAATTTAAAGTGCATTCCAGAATTGGACCAAGTTCATGAGTAACTGGAGATAGTAGAATAAAATACCCCAAAGTGGATACCTAGTTATTTGAGAATTATGGCAGCACAAAAAAGAATTAAGAAATCAATAAAAAGAAGATTGAGAATGCATATAGAGAATGTTGGGTGCAGTTCAAAAGAATTGAGTACATTTTGAAAGTAGAATGGGATGAAAAATTAAAAAGACTCAAACATGGAAGTGATTTCTAAAGGGAACCAATAAGGGACCATGAGATTGAAAGTATCACTGGAATTTATGATGGCAAGTAAAAGCAGTGTCAATTACTTCTAGTTAATTCCATGCAGCTGGAGAAGAAGACATATGTGCATCATTATGGTATGTTGGAGATTGACTATGCAAGTCAAGTTTGAGGATAGGTGACTAAGAAAAGAGAAGGGAATGTGCAATAAACCATACAGATTGACTATGCAAGTCAAGTTTGAGGATAGGTGACGAAGAAAAGAGAAGGGAATGTGCAATAAACCATGCATACTAAAGTGTTTAGTCAAGGAAATGATGAAGCAATATAGTCTTGAAAGGTAGATGGATATTGAAGATCCAAATGCTATAAGCAACATGATTGGAAATATACTTTAGTCATGTATTTATTGGGTCCGATGGATCCAGGAAATAGAGTAAGGCTACAGATTAATATTAGCATAATGCATGGATGGGAATATAAAAGTGGCCAAGAGTGGTTGGGTTGGAAAAGTGCTCAGGACATAAATAATCATGTGCAATGATTAAGTGAGAGAACAAAAGGGATGCAGGAATTCAGGGAAATCGAGGATAGCCAAGAATAACGAAGAGAATCGTGAATGATGGTAGAAGTTGCTACAATTGTTGTAGCAACAAATCTGATATGGCATGTTGGACAACCATACATAGCACCGGAAGTTAGATTACATATGCAAATATAAGCATGTTAAAGATGCATTCTTAGTGTATATATATATGCATTAGTTAATGTAGATTGTTTTATATATATATATATATAACATGTTAAAGACTAGGAGTAGTCTATGGTTATATATAAGAATATAATATTGCCAATAGTGGTTGTTGTGTCAGGAAAGAAGAAGGTTATTGCATGGCTACAAGCATTGTTGATGATGTGTCTACACATGGAAGTCATCCATATAAAACGAAGCAACAGAAAGATGAAATGTGCATAAGAGGTTGGTGAAGGAGGCATGGGAACTCCTAGTGCTAGCAACTAATCATGTAGCATAAATTTAATTAAAGGCAGTTATGCAGGTATGAATTTTATGAATCGATGTTGCATAATTGCTAAAAGAGAACTTAGGTAAGAATTTCCTCAGCCAAAGTTTATTTTATAAAATTACATTATTGTATAATTTGAATGCATACATGTGATGTACTAGCATGTCATGAATTTGTTGGTTATAGGTTAACAACCAAAGCAATAAAAGGGTATGACCCTGTTATAGGAATGAATGCCAGTAAAGCTAGTCATGTACGAGACCATGACATGGCTGGATATGGAAAGGCTTTAGTGCCACATAAGTATCCAAGGAAACTTCTTGTTTATAGCTAAGGTTTGGACTACAACCTTTTTGTTAACACTAAAGAGCACCATCAAATTATATTCTTGGTATAGAGTTTGGGTCAAAAAGGAAGGCATCCAAATGATTGAGTAAGCATAGGGAAGTGTATGGATGATGTGTCGAGGCATTGGCCAGACCTTCCAATTCACCAAGGTGGGATACATGACTTAGATAAATGGAATTATGAAATCAATGCAAAGGTGCATTGAATAGATATGCATGGAGAATTGCATTCATGCATATTGTGTAAGTGGTAGAGTTGCACTTATGCATGATATAGTTGTTATGCTTGAATGCGTTTGTTGAGTGCATTTTTCTGAATGCATGCATATATGTTATTTAACGAAAATGATTATGCTAACAACTCAAATGTTACAATTATTACTAACTCGTGGATTTGAGAAAATTTCAAGGGTTGTTAGACATTGCAATAAGAAAGTTGTAAGTCAAGTAGTCACATGAGCATTGACTACAAGAAATTTATGTTCAGGAAATAGACTAATGAAAATAATGATGTTGAAAGAATGAAAAGCCCGATGGATGAAAATTCCTATGCAGAGAATGATAATTTCCTTCTATTTAATAAACGGTTTGATAGCCGTGATTGAATTGTTAAGCGTAGACAATTCTAGGATCACTTTGTAAACTTTGAAATTATTACAATACAAGTATATGGTATATTATGCAAGAAGCACTAATAATCTGTTGGTTGAATGCAAGATGGTAGCATTGCAGAAAAGTGGTCTCAAGTATGGTGTTGCAGAAAGCCATAATAAAGATTGTTGCATGTTGTTGCAAAAACCAAGAAAATTATGAGATATAATTTCATATTTTTGGAACAAGTTGAACTTCCTTATGAAAAAAAATTGAATTTCTAAATGAAGTTTGTATAATATTGTCTCATAATGACTGTATTTGTGTGATACAGATAAGATAATATTTATTGACGCTGGAATGCTTGAGAAGAACAACTATTGTTGGAGACACTGGAGCCCTATAAATGTAGAACTTTCATGGGTTTTGGTAACGAGTTGGCACCCTCCTTATGTGTGAAAGCCTTGGCAAGATGAATCGCTGAAGGATTGTGTAACAGTGAAGGGATACATGATATTGGAAGGGTGAGTGTAGCAAGGAAGAGGCAACTCAAGGATGCTTATGGTGTAGTAGCTATAATCATGAGGGTGTGTCAAATAGAACAATGAGTTGAATTCTTGCCTGAAGCAACTCTATGGAGTAGAGCAAATGACTTCCAACTACAATATTAATACATGTATTTAGTGCTTGGAAAGTAGAGCACCAAGAAGAAAACAAACTTCAATAGCAAAGGCATGGAGCTTTTTGAAGAATTTGAATGTACATGTAAATAATGCACTGAGGATAGTGCATAAATAAGGGGGAGGGGAATGTAATACCCCGAGTTGAGCCCCAATTGTAATGTACATATGGGATGGTGATCCAAGATACTTTGAGCCAAAGTGCCTTTGTACATATGTTTTGAGGCTAGAGTGTGTGTGTGATTATTAGGCCGGGGAGCCTAGATTGCTAAAACGCTAACAGACTTGTATTGTAATTTGTAGTCATACTCAAGATATTAATAGAATGCATCACTGTTGCAGACCGACCAGACAAAAGAGATGGGGGGATAAACTCCATTAGAAAGGGAAAGGGGGCCTACTAGTCTAGGAAAGGGTTAAGCTAAGGGGCTTAAGCCCAATGGAATATTATATTAATATTCCTTAAAGCCAAAGTGTAACGTTCCTAGCCACCTAGACTAGGCCATGCCACAAAAAACTCTCTCAACTATAGTTCTGATATACTTCTGTGATTGCTTAGATTAATGCAGATAACAACATCTATATACATAAAAACCCATAAGAAAATTTGAATAAATATTTAACATAATGCATAAATTAACACACAATAAACACTTATCTTTAGTAAAAAGAACACCAACTGAGTGTAGATCTTCCACGTTCCTCCCAACCTTAGACCACACCGCTCTTAAACTCTCAGCAGTGGGTCATCCCCGAGCTGGGGCTAAATTCCTCCTGGGTAAAGGATTTCTAACCAGGCTAAGGTCTCTTTAACAATATACAACTCAGACATGGGTGCCAACTCAAACTAACAACCTATAGTCCCTCATTCCCCACATACATGTCCCACCCTAGGAAGTATTCCCCTTATCTGCTCAATAGTCCTTCGACTACCCCACTTCCTTTCTCAGGCTTCAACAACAGGTCGGACATGAGGTCTCAGAGCCTTATAGCTACAGTTTGGCACCTTGGGAAACCAATTCCCAACAATTCTCTCACCTGGAGAGAATGCTCATGGCCTGACAACTCGCTTCTTCAATGTCCTATGGGCATGACAACCCGCTTCTTCAGTGTCCTACGGGCCTGACAACCCACTTCTTTAATGTCCTACGGGCCTGACAACCCTCCTCTTCAGTCCAGCTCCAAAACTAACCAAGGTCCTCGTACAGGTATAGGTATGGGTACTCGCAGCATGAAGGTACAGATGAAAATAATATGGAGGTAGTGAGGTGCGGAAATGATAATGGGAAGATGCCCAAAGGAACTATTTTTCCCAATTATATTTTCATGTTCCCACTTGATACTTGTCATGTTGGGAATTAGCTTGGTTCCACATGGATTCCCTCGCAAGGTGATACGTTCCTCAACATAAGGAGTTAGGATATATTTAAATATTCATACTTTATACCTTATACATTTTTGGGAATATTAATAAAATATTCCTTTGCACTTAAGCCCCTTAGCTTAGCCCTTTTCCCCATACTCTTAGCCCCCTTTTCCCATTTTGGCGGAGTTTAGCCCCCCATACTCTTTTATATGGTTGGTCTGTGGCAGTGATGTGTTTTCATTAAAACTGAGTGTGATTGCATTTTATAAAAATAGGCTCACTGGCCTTTCAGCTTTTGGCTCACTAGCCCAATAACCATATAAGCACTCTGGCCTCAAAATACATTCATACAAAGGCACTCTGGCCCCAAAGTATCCTGGTTCATAATCCTTTATGTATAATTACATTTATATTTACAACGGGGTTCGACCTAGGGGTATTACACAAAGTATGGATACAAATATATCCTAAGTTTCTAAGGTGGGGACATGAGAGTTCCTTGAGTGCCATGTGTCATAAAGGGCACATGCAAATATATTTGGGGAATTTAGTACATTTCACCATCATTCATTCAACATTCCTTCATCATTATTCCACGATTTCCCATCCTTTGTACTTGAAGGCCATACTATGCAGTCGTACCTGGATTGGGTAAGCCTGGGAGCATTTTCTGGGTAGAATTGGACTGAAGAAGTGGGTTGTCAGACTTGTGGGTTGTCGAAGAAGCAGGTTGTCAGGCCCGTGAGCACTCTCTGTAGGTGAGAGAATTGTTGGGATTTGATTCCCAAGGTGCCAGGCTGCAACTACGGGGCTCTAAGACTCCTTGTCTGGCTTGTTGTTGAAGCTCCGGGAGGGAAGTGGGGCAGCTAAAGAACTGTTGAGCAGAGAAGGGGCACACTTCCTGGGGTGGGACATGCATGTGGGGGATGAGGGACTGTAGACTGGTTGCTAGAGTTGGCACATGAGTATGGGATTTGTTGTTGTCTAAGAGACCTTAGCGTGGCTTAGGATTTCCTTTGCCCTGGTAGAGTTTTAGCCCCAACTCGGGGGTGACCCACTGGTGAAAGTTATGAGTAGTGTGGTCTATGGATGGGAGGAACATGGAAGGTCTACATGCAGTCGGTGTTTTACAACAACATATATGTGTTCTTCTAATGATTATTATTTTGTTGTGTCTATTGTAATTATATTTACACGTCGTTTACTGTGTGTAATGTATTATTTATGTTGCTGCTATGTTTATAATTGAGTTAAATCTGTTGTGGTTTATGTGTTATAATTATTTTTGACAATATATGCTATTAGGAATGCATTCTTATTTGTATGCAAAGAAATTTAATGGTATCAGAGAAATTTTGTTGAGTTGTTGGTAATGGGGACATTACACAATGTATTGACGTCATAGATGATGTGGCATGCCAACAAGGCAACCATAATGTCCTTAGGATGACATGTGTCAATTGTGGATGAGTTGACGAGGGTCTCAGATATAAGGTGGCAATGGTGCCATGGGAGATGGAATTGGCTGCTTCGGAGTTGACTCTGGAGAGTTCGGAGTACATCTTCGAAAGGTTCGGGTGTCACTCTGAAGAGTTCAAGCAAGACTCCAAAGAGTTTATTTGGACCGTCGATCGGGCAAGGGTGAGACTTAATCTTAGCCGCAGGTTTCCGCGGGTCCCACATGATTCCTGGTACAAGATAGAGAAGATGAAATATTCTCCGATGCCTTGATTTCCGAGTAGTGAAACTATCTGAATCTTTCGAATGCCAAATGGATAGTATCGAAAGGGAATATTTTTCGATGTTATATTTATCAGAGGTGAAAGTTGAGTGAACTAGGAGAAGGCCCAAACATTGACGACTATAGGCTTGCGTGGATAGAAGTTCCATCGTGGCAACTTAGGCAGGTGCCACATCGGTGCCATTTTGTCACCATGTCAGATGGCATGAACGACAAGGTGCCATATGGTAGTGAGATAGATGTTGACCATGAGAGCCCGGGAAACTTTGGAAGGCCATAACTTTTTATATGGAGCTCAGTTTTGAGCGAATTTTCAGTGGTTGTAAAGCTCTTGAAGAGCAGAAGACGATGGTATGCTCGAGAAGAGGTATTGAGATGTTTAAGGGAAGCCGAATTTTAACACCGCATTCCCTTGAAGTTCTTTAAGGGGGTCGGGTGTGTTACAGTTTCACAGTCAAGATTCAATGGTTTTGCAGTCTCCGTGCACATGTGGTTTAATCTCATGGATGAGATATGTCTTATAACATAGGTTATACAAACTTTTAAAAAAAATACATAAAAGAATTTTGGCATCTTACCTATAAGGTGAAGAAAAACAAATCCACTTCAAAAATAATATTTTTGAACTAGAGTTATCCATGTTACTTTCAAACAATATAAAGGGATATATATAATACAATAACATCTTTGAAATCAATTTAGTATATGTTGTTTTCCAATATGTAAAGAAAGAACCACTCGTATGTAAATATCCCACGTACATAATGAAATATCCTTCTACATAATGAAATATTTTTTCATTAAAGTAATGGATCTAATAAAATAATTTGTCAATATCTTTTGTATGCATTGAATTTTTTTTGTGTATTAATATAATGGGTTTAGTAAATAGATTGATCTTTACAAAATCAAAGATAAATTATGCACTATTTGGATTCAAACAAAGACTTTTGCATTAATATAAATACATTATTATTACTTAAATGTTAAGAAATGTGACAACTTGGTCAATAATAAACAAGGTTGCATGGCAGCATATACCTGCCGTTAATAAATTATTATTTTTTAATTTATTTAGTATTGTATATAATAAGTGAAAAAAACTTTTATTTCATTGTTAAATATTTAATTCATATTTAATTTATTAATTAAATTTATTAATTAAATTTATTAAATAAATTTAATTTATTAATTAAATTAATTTAATTATTAATTAATTCAATTTATTAATTAATTTAATTTATTAATTAAATATATTTTTATTATTCTTCTTTTTGTTTAAGAAACATGAAGGAAGGAAACTAAGAGAATTGTTTTAAAGGCGAACTCAATTAATGGACGACGTGGACAGAAAGCATGAGGTTAGGCCGCGAGAACCGTTCGATGGAAGGAGAGACGCGATCTGTCGTCCACCGACTTAAATAAAAAATAATAATAATTTGTTTCATATGTTTGTTTTTAACTATTATTTCCCGGGGTTGGTGTGCCCCGTTTTAGTGGCAGTACAAGTCCGCCAAATTTGTCAGGGAATTAGTGGCAAAAACCGTACGTATGTTTTTCCGCTCGCTATTATTAGACAGAGGTGTGGGTGGGATTTTCGCGCATCTATTTACCTGGTTCCCGTGCCTTCGCTTTATTTCTGCGTCACAAAACCCTACCGTAAGTGTAATTTATGTAGAAATGCAGCCCCAGGCGCAGGCCACACTCCTCAGAAGCATGTGTTTATGATCTGGATCATGTTGATCATCATACTTTGGAAGCCAATTCCAAGTGCAATCTCTGATATTATATACAGCCACTTTCAAACTTCCATGGGCTCTAAAACACACATATTTCCCCACTGCAACACATTCAAACCAAGTGGAACATGATGTTCCCACAAAATCCTCAAAAACTGCCTGTGGCATTCTCCCAATCTCCTTCCACTTCCACTCTGATCTCACTGAATCCATTATCTCAAATTGCCATATTATAATTTCATTCAGATTACTATGTGCATGTTTCTCAACGCCTCCCACCATGAAAATCTTGGATTCAC
Organism: Picea engelmannii; assembly: GCA_009831015.1. Taxonomy (NCBI): domain Eukaryota; kingdom Viridiplantae; phylum Streptophyta; class Pinopsida; order Pinales; family Pinaceae; genus Picea; species Picea engelmannii. The sequence continues at coordinate 58,407 of ML807317.1, forward strand.
AACTCAGCAACCTAGTTGATCTCAGATTACAGTTAGAATTCACATGATGATCATTAGTACATACAGAGGGCATGGCCACCATAGTCCAGGACCTCAAATGCATACTGTAGAGGAGAATGCCAGAGGCATTCACCATTATGCAGAGAACAAATCCATCAGTGAAAACCATCTCTTCGTTTTTAATGGATAACCCATCTGGCATATTTGCTGTTATTATAATCTTCCAAGTCTTCATTGAGGACTCATACTCTTCAAGCACAAACAAATTCCTTCTGTCTTTCCCCACCACCGTCACAATGTAGTTGCCATTGCCAGGGTCTGTGATGCAGCTTGCTATGACTCTTGTGATGGAAATCATGGGTGGAAGCCAAACCCATGACTCCATCAGTGGATTGCAAATACAGAGCTTGGAGACATTAAATGCTGGTCTTGGAGACGAAGGCACCAAGTCCATTAACAACAGGTCACCTGCAGACCCTTTGAAATCCACATGACCATATTTACTATACTCTGGAAGGAATGAAAAACGCATCGGTCACCATGTATTTGTTGTGAAGGAATAGACGAGGGCGGGTATGGCCGCCTTGGGCGAACTCAGAAGAAGCCATGGCTGACATCTGTTGTTGGCATGATGG
>ML807317.1:66594-82881 GCA_009831015.1 Picea engelmannii
GATTGACATCCAAGGAGGAAGGTTATTGTTTATAACAAAAACATGCCACACTGAGTACGTAGAACGAAGCTCTTCAAATGGATTGACACCATCAACTGCCAACGAAAGTCTAACATTATGAGGTTCTTCTTTAAAAATTGGCCACTTTTCTTCGATGTAGTTCAATGCAGAACCATCTGTAGGCATTTGAAGAACATCGTCTCGACTTCCGTTCTTTACATGGAAATCCATAAACTGTGCTATACTTTGGCACCTGAACAACTGTTGGAAATGTGGAATTATCAGAATATAACGAAGAACTTTGTGAGACACCTTCTTTGACGCTTTATCGGTTCGATATCTACTTATTTGACATTGTGGGCATTCATTTTCTAATTCATATTGTCCATAATATATGATATGATCATTAGGACATGCATCAATAGCCTGATAGTCCATTCCAATTTCTTTCATAATCACGGATATTTCTCGATATGTGCATGGAAAAATATTTGACGTCGGTAATAGAATATCACCTAACAATCTACAAAATTCTAAACAATAAGTCAATGTAAACAATAATTCATCATCAATATATCATCCAATATACTAATTTACAAATTAGAAAACAATAGCAATATAGGAAAAATTGAACCTTTTAAGTATTTGTGAACATGTAGGCATAACTAATTAACAAATTAAATACCTTAGTATCTGTGTGAGACATGTGTTTGATAAACCATTAAAAACCTTCAGGTTCACCAACAAAAATATAGCAGATAAAAGATTTGTTTTTGAGTCTTCATAAAGAGGTTGACGTGACTTCGAGTGGAGGATCAACATCATGACTATCATCCTGGTTTTCCTCATCCATTGGAGAAAACGTGTCTTGGATCAATATATGTATCTCATCTTCTTGATTTGAATCACTAACGTTGTCTCCATCCATATCATCATCAATAACTTTCTGAATTTTATAGGACAAGGTTTGTTTTAGGTTTTGGATTTTTTTTTTATCATTTCATTATTTTATATAATTTACTTTAAATTTATTATATTTTGGATTTTTAAATGGTATTATTTTTGATAAATTTTGTTCAAAATTGTAATGAAATTGTATATTTGATTTGTTAAATTTATATAATTTAGCATTTTAGAACACTAAATCCATTTATATATTAAAAAATGTAAATTTCACAATTTAATTTTAATAATAATTACTTGAAATTGTATATTTGATTTGTTAAATTTATATAATTTAGCATTTCAAAATACTAAATCTATTTATACATTAGAAAATGCAAATTTCACCATCTAATTTTAATAACTACTTGAAAAATTCAAAACTTACAAACATTTAAATTACATCATTTTTTACAACAAAACAAAACATTTTTATAACATAAACACTTAGTTTTTAGAACATAAATTTATATAATCAAAATTAAGGCTACCCACAACATCAAGTTTTTATATAATCAAAATTAACGTTACCCACAACATTTTATATAATCAAAATTAAGGTTACCTACAACATGAGAAACCATTTGGAAATAACTTTTAAAGAATTTCTAAGAGTCGCGGAGCAACAACAAGCTAGGGTTTGACAGTCATGGCCATAACAAAGAACAACATGAGCACCAAAGGGGGGGTAAGGGTGCTCCCTTATATAAACAGGTAGTGGTAGGTAGAGGGAAAGGGCCAAGAGATGCAGTTTTCAAGGCACCAGTGACGGGCACCTTGGGATAAGACTCGGAAAAAGGTTAGGAAAGGAACCAGGGCAAAAGTGAAGTGCATGGGAAAAAAAGCCAAAGAAACCTACAGTGAGGCGCATGACATAGAGAAGCCCAACAAGGTAGAAGGGTGCAACCCGTGCAAATCCAAAACAACAATGATATCCAAGGTGATACTAGAGGATCCACAAACACAACTCTATAGAGACCAAATGAAGATGCATGCGCTAATATTCAAGTTCATGGGTTTGTGGCCCACAAAAAGGATGTTGTGCAATTAGATTAAATATTATTAGAAGCCAAACAGAGAAGTGGAGCTCCACATGGGCTTGAAAGGTTTCTTCACAACAATATTCATGAACTTGAAGGATAGGGATAGAGTCTTTGAGGGAGGGCCATACTTCCACGTCTCAATAGGACTGTACATGCGGCCATGGAAGGAAAATTTCTCCCTAAAAAAAGACTCTTAAAAAGGTGTCGGCCTAGCTGAGATATTATGCCTTACCTTTAGACTATTGGTTGCCCTCTACTTTCGAAGCAATAGAAAACAAACTGGGGAAATATGTGAAGACCTCAGAAGCCACCCTAAAAGGAAGATATACATCTTATGCAAGAATCTTCATAGAACTGGATGTGTCAGGTGCACTCTCAGAAGCCGTAAGTCTTGAATTGAGGGGTGAAGAATGGATCCAAAACATAGATTACGAATAGATCCCCTTCAGATGCAGAAGATGCCTTGAACATGACAACCTGATTAGAGAATGTCCTCTTAACAAATAATAAGAAGCGGAAAACCCCAAACCACAGCAAGATGAGGACGGGTTTATAAAACCAAACCCCAGAAGCAAAGCAAACAAAAAGCAGAGCAGAACCCCAGTAGTAAATAATTTGGAGACCCGAAATAAAATGGAAGGGATAAAATCAACAAGGGCAAAAAACGAAAAGGATTTAGCAAAAGCTCAAGAAGTTAGAGAACAAGCAACAAATGAGTCCATCGATCGACCAATTAACAAGAAGGAACATGGGAGTTGTCCAACCCCAATGGATGGAAAAATTAGAGACAACAACACCCCTATGCAAGAAGTAGAGGGAGATGCGGAAATGACCCCAAACGAAGTAGGCACAGAAGATCCTGATCTCAGAGACCTTGTGGAAAGGAAAGGGATAGATCTCTCGAACATACTAGAGCAATGGAAAAGACATAGACTAGACAATGTACTAATAAAGCGACTTGATCGCATTCAGTACATGTTTCTCCTAAGGGAGGAAGCCAAAGTCAGAGGACCAAGCAACAAATGAGTCTATCGATCGACTAATTAACAAGAAGGAATATGGGAGTTGCACAACCCCAATGGATGGAAAAATTAGAGACGACAACACCCCCATGCAAGAAGTAGAGGAAAATGCGGAAATGACCCCAAGCGAAGTAGGCACAAAAGATCTTGATCTCAGAGACCTTGTGGAAAGGAAAGGGATAGATTTCTCGAACATACTGGAGCAATGGAAAAGACAGAGACTAGACAATGTACCAATAAAGCAACTTGATCGCATTCAGTACATGTTTCTCCTAAGGGAGGAAGCCAAAGCTAGAGAATTTTACATAGGGAGATCAGACACCTAGGAGTCAAAGCCGACGAGGGACAACCACAACTCTCACCCAAGTAGACGAGGAGGAAAAAATGCAGGAAATCAAATTGTGTAGTCCTACAAGAGCTTGGAGCGCTATTGATAAACTCGGGTAAGAACAAGTAACTCTTCCTCAACTACCCCCCACATGTTTAAATGAAGGTTATAACCTGGAATATAAGAGGCCTAAACAGTTCGAGAAAACAAAGAATCCTTAGAAATAGACTAAAGCAAGAACAACCAGACCTCTGTTTTATACAAGAAACAAAATGCAATATAGACAAAATGGAGGAAATCAGTAAACAACAATGGTGCAAGTACAAGATGGTGGCTATTGGGGGCCACCAAATGGCAAGAGGAATTCTCACCTTATGGAACCAACAAGTACTGAGCCTAATAGTAGCCAAAGCAACTAGGCACACCCTTACGATTTGCATGCAAATCATTGGGAACACAGAGGTGATTATATGCATTAATGTGTATGGGCCCTTGGTGTCAGAGGAAAAGAGAGGAATGATATGAGACTTAGAAGAGCTTAAAACCCGATTTAACAACCTCCAATGGATCTTGATAGGGGACTTCAACATCATCATATCACTTGTGAAGAAAAAAGGAGGTACAAGAAGATTGGATAGCGATGCGGAAGAATTCTCAAAGTTCATAAACACAACGGAGATGGTAGACCTCAAAACTAATAATGGTTAGTTCACCTGGAACAATAAACAGATGAACTAATATCATGGAGCAACAAAACTCCACAGTTTCCTAGTATCAGAGTCAATCATTATGCAGGGGCTAACCTTAGATTGCAACATCCTCCCCTGGGGGGGATTTGATCACTGGCCAGTGCAACTAGAAACAGGCTTCCAAACCATACCAAAGAACAAACCCTTCAGATTTGAGAAATTCTGGATTGAACACCCGACTTTCAAGGAAAGAATCAAACAGTGATGGCAGGAGGAGCAACTAGAGCAAGGGACAAGGATGTTCAAACTCTATAAGAAACTAAAGTATATCAATTATAGGCTCAAGGAGTGGAACAATGACACTTTTGGGAACATAAACCAAGAGAAAAACAACATAGAGGAAAAAATGAAAAAACTCCAGGAAATTTGCATTTCGAAGGGCTATACGGAGGAATGAAAAAAGGAAGAGATCCAGATGACCCAGGGATGGGAAGTTCAATGCCAGCAGGAAGAAACACTTTGGCAACAAAAGTCCCGTATTAGATGGCTAAAGGTAGGAGAATGGAACACTAAGTTTTTTCATAGAACAACCATGGCCAGAAGAACCCATATCAAAATCTTGAAGATTAAGGACCAGGACGAATCAAAGCGAGAGTCACATAAGGAGATCGAAATTACTTTGGTAAACCACTTCCACGGGATAGCCCAGGAACCCAACAAGGACAGAACGGAGGCCATACAAAGGATAATCCAGCATACCCCGCCTGGTCACCAAGGAACAAAATAACAACATGAACAAACCCATTGTAGAGGAGGAAATTGACTAAGTACTCCAGAAAATGCCCAACGGGAAAACCCCAGGGCCAGATGGCTTCATAGTGGAGTTTTTCAAAGCTTGCTGGGAAATTGTCAAACAAGACGTTTATAGGATAGTGGAAGATTCTAAAAGGTCAGCCTCCATCCTAAAAGCGCTCAATGCTACAATGATTACACTAATCCCCAAAGAAAACGAAGCCAAAACCCCGGATCGGTATAGACCTATAGCACTATGCAACATGGTTTATAAGATAATCTCCAAAGTTATAGCAAATAGATTGAAACCCCTCTTATCCACACTGATCTCACAGGAATAGGCAAGCTTTGTGGAAGGAAGACAAATAATGGACATTATTATTCGTGCCCATGAGTTGATCCACACCGTGAAGCTTCAGAAGAGAGGGGGAATGATGATACAACTGGACCTAGCAAAAGCTTATGGCAAAATTAGCTGGTACTATATGGTCAAGACCTTGGAAGCCTTTGGGTTCACCCAACACTGGATCAGTTGGATAGTCACTCTAGTTTCCACAACAAGCTACTCACTGCTAATAAATGGAGCCCTTGCCAAACCCTTCTGGCCCACGAGAGACATCAGATAATGAGACCCGCTATCCCCTTTCCTTTTCATTCTGATGATGGAAGGTCTCAGTGGAAGCATTAAAAGCGCAACTGCAACAGGTGAAATAATAGTTTTCAAACCTTTCGAAAATTGCCCTACTTCTACGCACCAACGATTCATGGATGACACCTTACTTCATGACATACCCATGGTCAAGGGAGCAAAAGCCTACAAACGAATCCTAGAAGAGTTTGGTGAAGCCTTAGGTACAAAGATTGATCATTCCAAATCTATGATCTTCTTCTTCAATACCAACCCCGTAATCCAAAGGAATTTAGCTATAACATCCTAGGCTTTGAACGCAAAGCACTCCCAACTAAGTACTTGGGCATAACTCTGATAGACAAAGCTTACAAAATGTCCACTTGGGAAGAAATAATCAACAAACTACAGGGGTGGGTAAAAAACTGGATTTACAAATCCCTCTACCTAGTCGGAAGACTTATTTTGACCAAGTTTGTTTTGTAAGCAATTCCAACCTTTGTGATGTTCGTTTTCCCAACCCCCAAGGGGATACTACAAAAAATAAGAACGATCCAAAGGGACTTCCTGTGGCAAGGAGCGAAAACAAGGAAAAAATGGGCCCTAGTGGCTTGAGAGAAGGTCTGTAAACCAAAAAGCAATGAAGGTCTGGGGTTACAAGACCCGCAAGTGACCAATGACGTCTATGGGGCGAAACTTTGGTGGCGTTGAGTCAAAGAAACTACTACACCATGGGCAAACCTATGGAAGGCAAAATATGCCCCAAACATAAGCGACCAGGACAGAGTCCGCTTCAGAGGAACCAGGGAAGATTCAACCATCTGGAACCTAGCCTGGCGCAACAAAGCCTCGATTCATACATACAACTTTTGGGAAGTAAGGAATGGCAGAACAACTAGATTCTGGGAGGACGCATGGCAACAAGAACTCAGAATGGAGAAACTAGACAGGGAGACACTCCAACATGAGCTGATCGCACAAGGTAAAACCAGAGTCTACCATTACTGGAAATAAGAAACAGATCACAACAAATGGAGAATTTGCCCACAGAATAGAGCCCAAACCGCAACAACAGTAAAAGAGGTGCAGGAGGAATTGGGGAGACGAAAAATTACAGTCACGGAAGGACATGACCAGCTGAGATGGAGACAAAAAGATGGCGGGGAATTCAATCTCAAAGAAGCTCGACACTATATAGCGGACCAAGACCAAGAATATCCGATGCAACAATGGGATATGCTTAGGAACAACGCCCATTGGCCAAAAATAAATTTTTTCCAATGGTTAATACTCCACCACCGAATTCTAACCTGGGAAAACCTAAGGAAAAGAGTATTTATAGGGCCCTCCAGATGCCACCTCTGTCAAGACAAGGAGGAAACAACGAACCATCTCCTGACGAATGCACCTACACAACAGAAATCTGGGACTAGGCGACAAGTATCTTTCGACAGTCAAATTGGATCCGAGGTAACATCTCTGCAACAATCAATACTTGGAAAGAGAATTACAGTGAAAACGAAGAGGTGAACCTCTGTTGGACCCTCATCCCGGGAATGCTTGTATGGGCAATATGGAAAGAAAAGAACCGATGCATCTTCAGGAACCAAAGCTAGCCGGAAGGGAAGATCAAGGAAACAATAATCTCCATGACAAAAGAAACAGTACAGAGCCACCATTGCCAGACAGGAAGAGCACAACTCACAAACTAGGACTCTCGAATTCTAGAAGCTTTCCACATGAAAGACGGACGCGACCCCAATCAGGTAAGACGACCATCGCAACTCCAAGTAGGTGAGCGCAACTGGAAACCACCACCAGTAAGCTCCCTCAAAATGAATTTCGACGAGGCGTCGAAAGGTAACCCGGGACAGACAGGAATGGGAGGAGTAATCATGGACAGTAAAGGAAATATCATCCGGTTGTATGTTGGGAGTCTGGGAAACTCAACCAACAACGTCGTGGAATTCAGAGCCCTGGAGACTGGCCTCGAGATCCGAAGACGGGAAGGGATGACAAACGTCATAGTGGAAGGAGACTCCACATTGGATATCAACACAATAAGGAGACTCCAAAATGGTACTAGAGTAGGCAAAATTCAGCGACACTGGTGCTTAGCACAGTTCCTGCAAAAAAAATTGGAGCACTTGCAAACGGGGATCACAGTGGAGTTGCGCTGGGTGCGGTGGTCATCAAATGGATTGGCGGATAGAATCGCTAATGAGGGGGTCGATAAGCAAGAACTAGAACTGGACACTAACTGGAGTAACCTCTGGAATGGTCAGTTCCGATCAGACTGCATCCAACTAGTGACAAAACATTGTGATGACAGTGGAACTACGGACGACCACATCAAGGATAGAGGTGCAGAAATAACTGAAGGGCACGAAGGATCCAAGGAAAATCCAATAGCCCACCACCCAAACACGAGTTACAATGCAGATCTAGGGCACACAACAAGAGGAGGTACGACACCACGGTCCTGTCAATAGGAAGAAGTATAGGGGTTGTTCGTGGAAAAGCAGAAAAGTTAATCAACGTGCGGCAAAGGACGAACAATAAAAGGGTTTCCAATGGCCAAGTATGGGTACACTTCACCCAAGTACAGATATGGGGAGTGGTAATGATTGTCATTCAACGGGCATGGCAAAGGATTGGCGCAAAGATGACGACAGGGCTCCCAAGAGCACACACTCCGAAACAGTGAAAAATGACCAGAAAGTACACCTTTATGAGTAGCCCATGATTGTCGAGACGAGCCCGCAACCAAGGAAATCCCATAAAAGACGAGACACCAAGAATAGCCACAGACTGGAGAGAAGCAATTACAAAGCCCGTTTTACACATCAGGAGGGGGTGAATAGGAACAGGAGGAGAACCCAAGACAAAAACCACCACAAGCAAGACGAGATGGTAAGAATGAAGAAAACTCATAGTAAGAGAGGTCCCCAGGGAAAAGAACCTCCGATAAGCGCCCGGAAGATTACAAGAATGGAGCAAGCGGCTAGAGAAGCCAAGGGTACTTTTCTCACGTAGGTTGACCCAAAGGATGAAGCGATCATCAATAAGTGGGAGAGAGAAATTAACATCACATGCAAGGGCAAAGCCTGGACATAACTAATTAAAGTAGCAAACGAGATAAGGGACCGAGGGGCTACGCAGCCCAGAACAACCCTCTACCACAAAACGATGGAGGAGGCCTGGCGAACAAAAATGTTGATAGGCAAGATGAATGCTTACTGAAAAGAGACCAACAGGGAGACTATCAGGGACCACAGGAAGTTGCTTATGAAAATTTTGAGATGCCTCAACAACCTGGAGGCCAGTGCACAAAGACTAGTTGAGGATCAGAGGAGCCAAAAAGAAAAAATGGAATGAATGGCAGGCCAATTCCACCTTTACCTACGCTATGTCCACCACATGGAAATCACTCCAACATAGCGAAGCGGAACACCGACTTGTATCAGGAAGATGTGCACAATGAAGCAGAGGAAGGAGAATGAGGCAGGAAAGGATGGCAACACAAGACATCCCATCATCCTAGACTAGCGCGGTTTCAGCCCCAGGTCAAATTGTTTTCAATATAGGAACTACCCCTGTTATTTTTGGTTATGTTTTTTGTATATGTTACAGTTTAGTCTTTCAAATTGGTTTACGGAGGACTGGGTCGGTTTCCCTTGGTGGCGGCTTAGTTGTTCCCCTGTTATCTCAGACAATGGAACTCCGGGATCCCTGATCTCGTTTCCTTTTTGGCAGATCAAGGGATTCCCCTTGTCTTTTTTGTATCATAATTTCTTACAGTAATACAAGATTTCACACTCACTCACAAAAAAAAGGTTATCTACAACATAAGTTTTTATATAATTAAAATTAACGGCACCACAATAATTTTTATAATTAAAATTTATAATAATATAAAATTCATATATAAAATGTATAGAAAATATCAAGATTTCACACTCACTTACATAAAAAAGGTTATCTACAACATAAGTTTTTATATAATTAAAATTAACGTTACCACGTAAATTTTTATAATTAAAATTTATAATAATATAAAATTCATAAAAAAATGTATAGAAAATATTTACTCTTAATACTGATTACTAGAGATATTTGTTTTTTTTTTGTTAATTTAATAATGATTAAAAGAGTTTTTTTTTTTTTTTTTCATTTGAGACATCACTTAAAAATCACCAACAAACCATTTTAAATGATATGATTTTTTTTAAAATAATAATGATGATTCAATTTACATTCATTAATAAAAACTAATAATAGTTATAAGTGAGTTATGACAATTTTTACCATCTTTAAGTAAAAAATCATAAAATTTAATTTTCAAAATATTCAATAAAAAATCATAAAAAAATTCAAACTAATTAATTTAATTCATTGATATCAAGAATAGTGAACAAAGGTACCCCTCGTGCTTTGGATAAAAGAACATTTAATTAATTTTAATGAATATCAATCAAAATTGATATCAATGAAGAATAGTGAACAAAGATACTCGTGCTTTGGGAAAAAAACATTTAATTAGTTTCATTCAATATCAATCAAATATCAATAATTTCATCATTAGTTCAAAATAATATTTGAAACTCATCAAAAGAAGAGGTGTTGTAAGGTTTTGTGTTATTAGTCCCTGCCGTAGGTGTAGAGGGACTATAGCGATCGATAAATCGTTGACCTGGTATTAGATTGTGCATTGACCAAAAATATTTCCATATTGTCTATTGTTGGAACAAGGGAAGTGAAGACATCGATTTTAATATAATAAAAAGTATTATGTTTGTCAAGATCTGATTGGACAAAGGATTGGAGGTCTTATTGCAGCCTTCGCTATTCTCAATGTTGAATATCTTGACCTATCCAAAGTATTTGGTAGTATATGGTCTTTTTGAATTATATATTTTATTATGCATTGGTCGATGGTGGATTAATGCTAGCATTAGTTCGAATGTCTCCCTTAGCATTTTCTGTTGGGTAGAATACATTCTCTACCATATGACTATGTCTGATTTTTGCTTTATTGTTGCATGCTTCGAGAGAACAAGCTTGCCACGCTGCATATTTTCTTAAATGCTTGCACGGGGCTACGCCCTTCGACAGTCCTGACATTCTTAACTGTTTACCTAACAGCTCTGGCAATGTTAAATGGTTATTGTACAGATGGGTTGCAATACAATTTCGTTCATGGTCGGCATCGGTACTCGAGTGTTTGATCCTTGTTCGGTGCTTTGTTTCATTATTCTTGTTCTTGTTTGATTCAACTTTGCAAAGTTGAGGTCCTGCAATTGCAGTTCGAGCTCTTCGTGGTTGTTCACTAGTTTGTTATTTTTCAACTTCGCAAGTTGTTGGACCTGTTGTCAGGGTTTGCAGTTTTTGGAGCTGAGCTCTTGTCGTCCTTTGTTGACGGGTAAGTTTCCATGTTGTTGTTGTTTTTCAATGGTGGCAGTCCCACCATCTTGGTTTGTGCTCTTAGTTTATGTTCCTGGAAAGCATGCGTCTTGCAATGCAAAGGGCTTTACGAAAAGTAGTTGGGAGCCATTAGAAGAGGCAACTATCGGATGGGGTCTATACGCAGGGTATGCTTTCATTCTGTGGGTGGGAACACTGCGTCTACTTGTTCTATTTCTATTGAGTAAAGTTATTGTTTTATTTATTTCTCTGTTTTCTTGTCATCTGCTGTGGGGACTGGGGGGGATTGAAGTTGAGAAGAAAAAGGTTCAAAGATACATATGGGAATTGGTGCCCTACTTTGTTTTTTTTTTCCTATTTTGTTACCTTTTATTTTTTTCTCCTGCTTTTCTTTGTTTTCATAGAAAGTGAAACTATGTAGCAAATAGCTTCAAAGTGACAGTTGAAGAGATGAACGAGGTAATAGATGTTGACTCGTACGAAATAGTTGCACAGTCCATTTTACATGACAACATTGACGTGGTTTTGCATAACAATGCGCTTTTTAGATTGGATGCATTCTCGTATACTGTTGGGGATTGTCTTTTTGATACATTCCAGGTTCTATTGCATTTCCGCTATTCGTCGACAGAGCTGCTCAATGGATTGATAGATTATTTCTTGACCTGTTTTAAAAATAGTGATGTTGAGACTTTACAGTCCAATGAATACGAACTGGAATTTGATTTTCTTTGGCAGTTGCATGGAATACAAGATGTTAGTACGCATTTTTCAAAAATGTGGTTGTCTGCATCTCCAGTTCTGCCTCCGCATGAGAGGGGACTTTGGGGAGATACATTTTGTATACGATGGATGTCTAACTGGCTGAATATATCAGTTGCCATTTGGTCATTGACAAGAAAAACAAGATATCTACTATTCAATAAAACTGCATCTGACAATCCATACTGCATCTTGTTCCATGATGCCAATGCCCTTAGTGGCCATTATGAACCACTGGTGTACAAAAAAATGCCCATATGCAATATAGAAGGTCCTCGTATCTACTTGTCCATTATTTGCAAAGACCTTCAATCGCAATGCAAAGGGATTTTGCATGGCATAGATTGTCATGGTTTACAGCTGGCAACAAACGTTGTGTCTAGCTGTGGAGATAGTTTGTTCAATGCAATTCGTTGTTTGGTACCAGCAGAATTCGATGTTCAGTCGCTACGACTTTACATTGTACAGTCCTTTTGCAATGCAATTATAGGTGGCAGCCAACAGGCTTTTAGGTGCTTGCATTAGCACCTTTGTCCATATCTCGTAGAAAATATGCCGGCAGTTGGAAGTTGGCAGGAATACCTTGTGAACATGGCGCTTCCATATGAAAAAGGGCGTATGGAGGATTGTAGATTTTGTTTGCAATGGTTGTCTGTCATATTCAGGGTTAATATCCAGGTGTGGTTGCCCTTGCCAGATGCCACTGTCCATTCCTGGGTTATTGATTCAAATTGCGATCGAACAATTGACATCATTTCCTTGAAAACAGATACAACACTTATCCATTATGAACCTTTTCTTGCACATATCGGTAGTTCAGGGTTCACTGTCCATGCCACCCAAATGACATCGATTTTGCATACACGTGGAATGTTTTTTTGTGAAAATGAAAGTCCTCCCAATTGCGATATGGGCAGACAAGGCTTGAACAAAAAAAACATGCGTAAAATTCATGACAGTGGTGATGAGTCCATAGACGACTTAGAGAAAAAACGTAGAGTAAGTTATCACAATTTGCGAAAAATTATTCGTCAAATTCGCCCGACTTTTGATAAGGTCATAGAGACCTTGAACAAAAAACGTAAACTAGTTTCTCAGAAACTGGGTGAAAGTGAAATTCATCCCAGTTGCCACCAACTCATCCTGCCCTTGGGCAAGAAACGTAAACTAAGTTACCACAACTTAAAAAAGGTCATGCGCGAGAGAAAAAAATACACTCATATACTTCCTTTTAGATAAAAACTCACATATGACAATGTAAAGAAATTTGGTCGTGCAGAACAAAGCATAAACATGGGCGATTGCATATCCCAGAATGGTGATGCAACTGTATGACTTCGTGATCTACAAGCAACACCATGCAGTAGTAGCAATGAAAAGCAGGAAACAATTTCTAGGAATACTTCCCTGCAAAAGAAAAATGCAAGACAAAACTACACGAAACAAATTAAAGACACTCCTTCCATTGCATGTGCAATTTGTGAACAATTGAATTTTTCAAAAAACAGTGAGTCTTTCACGCCTGATTTGCAAGCAGAATACTTCCGCTTGACAGCCCAAGATAAACCATTTTCCAGTGCGAAAGTTTGTCTTTCATGCCAACGATCGCTTGAAAATCGAAAACTGCCACAGTTTGCAACCCCTGACCGAATAAGATGTAATACAACACTAGCAAATGTAATTGCACTTACGAAACTCGAGGAGAGACTTGTGTCTCTGCGAATCACGTTTGCCCAAATCAGAGCTTGGGGCTATAAATGACCCTAGATGGGCTTAATAGGATCAATTATTAATGTGCCTGTTCAGCTAGATGTTGTGCAAAAATCGTTGCCACAATCTATTAACAATACAATTACAGTCGTTGTGGCTCTGAAAAGATGCTTGCGATACAAAAATGCCTATCAGACAGGCAAAGTGCGTGTGCATGTTTTTATGAAAGCATTAAAGGAATTATGTTCCAGAGCCCTGTACAAAGCATAGAACATTTGTATAAATGCCAACTGGAACAATGTTCTCGTAGAAGAATATGGAAACTCTGCAGATACTCTTGAAAATCCTAGTGATTTTGATGCAAGTGATGAATCAGACAATGAAACAGCTGCTGAAACATTGGTGCATGGATTCACTGATTCACAATGCATTCGTGATTTGCAAGACAAAATTGTCGAAATTGCACCTGCCGAGGGGCAGTGTCCACTTGGAATATTCAAGGACAAATTCATTGAGGAAATGAACTTTCCAACACTCTTCTATGGAGATCCACGTGGCACTGATATTACAGAACGATTCAGTTATCATAAAATAGTTCGATGGGAGCTGCTACATTCATGCGGTTGCTTCTCTTGCCACATAACAAATTTGTTTTTCAAGACAATGCGCATAATAATCGAGCAAGTTCTATCCTGCATGTGGGTCCGAATAAGAAAATGCCAGTTACAAGGAAGAAAGTTGTTCGCGAAGGATGTGAAGTACAAAGTTAACCTAGAAAAAAATTTGAAATCTGATATTGGATACATAGATTTCAAAAACATCTGCACCTCTCCTGACTATTTGCAACAGAACAAAAAAAATATTTTTGCAATGATCCGACAATTAGGCCCGCCAACATTTTTCGTCACATTTACAAGTGCAGAGCACTGCTGGGATCCATTGGTGGCTGCGGTATCTGACCTGCATAAGAACATGAAACGTAAAAAAGAAACTGATACACTGGAAAATAGCGACATTGACTACCTCATAAGAAAAGACCCGGTGACATGTACTCGCTACTATAGACATAGAATAAATGCTTTGAGACAATTGATATGCCATGATGAAACGTTTTTCGGAAAAATATCGGACTACTTTTTTGTCACTGAATTCCAGAATAGGGGAAATGAACATGACCACGCACTGTTGTGGATAGAGGATGCACCAGTGTATGGAGCCGATAACAATTCAAAGATTGAACAATTTGTGGATAAATACATAACATGCAACACAGATCATTTGGATCTAGAACTTGTGAAAGTCCATAGACATTACCATACAAGAAATTGTAGGAAACGAAAAAACTCACATTGCATATACAACTTTCTCGTGCTGCCAATGAGAGCTACAAGAATCATAGAGCCAGTTAGTATAGAGGAAAATGTTGTTGTTGAGAAATCTAAATCCTTGTTCGCATTTCTAGAAGAAGGGGGATTTGACGAAATGATGAGCTTTGATGCCTTCTTAACATAGGTAAATCTTTCAGAAGATGAGTACATCCAAGCCATACAATGTACGCTTAGGCAACCAACACTTTTCCTTAAACGAAAACTCTCTCATATTTGGAACAACGGTTTCTCCAAGGATATGCCAGTTATGTGTAAAGCAAATACAGATGCACAGTATGTGCTGAATGCATATGCTGCAGCATCATATTGTACCTCGTATATGACGAAGATTGACAAATCTATGACAAGTGCATTCAAAAAAATACGCAAAGAACATGAAAGAAGTCATATTGATGCCATACAAATGATACACACACTTGACAATACATTGTTTAATCTTCAACAAATGTCTGCTCAACAAGCAGTTCACATTGCACTTTCCTCGCCCCTCACTTGTAGTTCAAGAAAATGTGTCTTCATAAACACATCTCCACTTGAAAAACGCACATTTGTCCTTAAACCACCGGTTTTGCTGCAACAAGAGCCCGACAATTCAAAGGATGTGGTATGTTGCTCTATTATTGATTATTACATCCAGCATCCATCTCCTATTAGGCATATCTGCTTAGTAGAATTCATATCGCATTACAAAAAAAATGGCGCACCCATATCAAAAAGAAAAAAACCCTATGTCATACGATTTGTCAAATACAACAAACATTGTGACTATGAAAACTATTGTAGAGAAAAATTGTTGCTATACGTTCTGTTTGATGAAAACAAAGAGACATTAATGCATAACTTATGTACATGGGAGGTTGCGTATCTTGCGTCTGAGACTATGGTGCACATCAATGAAACTAGATTTACCTACAATGTTAAT
The DNA here is from genome assembly GCA_009831015.1 of Picea engelmannii. Classification (NCBI taxonomy): domain Eukaryota; kingdom Viridiplantae; phylum Streptophyta; class Pinopsida; order Pinales; family Pinaceae; genus Picea; species Picea engelmannii. The sequence continues at coordinate 82,245 of ML807317.1, forward strand.
CCAACATGGGGCGATCTAGAGGTTGCACTTAATGACCTAGAAAACCCTGGCGATCATGATGACACATTCAGAGACCCAAAAACAACCAGAACTGCTTTCGAGTCCTATGACTTACAAGGAGATTTTGCTCATCCTCCAACGGCTGGAAGTGAAAAACGTATCAATCTTGGTTTTCAAGTTACAAAACATCCTTTCCTAATTGAAAATAATGAATACCACAGAATAAGATGTTTGTTGAGTCGTGAACAATAAACAATTGTAAATGATATTGCTCTTAAAAAACGCTTGAACATGAACAATCCTATGCATGTGTTCCTTACAGGCGGAGCAAGAACATGCAAGACATTCACAGCAAAAGCATTGTTCCAAATACTTATACGAATCTATGATTCAAACAATTCCTCTGATCCTATGAAACCAAAGGGCCTAATAGTTGCATACACAGGAAAAGTTGCATACAATGTTGGTGGAACAACAATCCACTCTACATTTTTAATGCCTTTTAACAAGTCACAGTTTCTTCCACTTAGCAAGGAAATGTTGGATACATTATCTAAGCTTTATGAGGAACTCCAACTTGTCTTTATAGATGAAGCATCTTTGATTGGGAGTCGGTTCTTGTATTCCATTGACAGCC
>ML807317.1:102421-132734 GCA_009831015.1 Picea engelmannii
AAAAAAAAAGCAAAACAAAACACTCGTTCTCATAAATTTTGAGTACAACAATTATATTGATCCATTTAAAAAAATGTTGAAATAAAAACTAAATGACAAAAAAAACAAATCTTTATTTTAAGGGAATGTTTAAAACTATGAAAACAAAAGTAGAAAGGTATAAGATCAGTAGAATTCTTGTATGAATACAACATTTTTACTATGTCTTATCAAATAATCTTTGAAATTTCTTTGTTCTCGGTAACTCTTTGTCAAAAAAACATAAATAAATGAAATGATATAGTATGGAGGAGAAAAAATATAAAAACAGAAGGAAACTAATTATTTCCCCTAAATTATGACCTTAAACGTTAATTTTACCTTTCGTCAAACCTCATATGTTCAAATCTGGAATCAATGGGATTGTTGGATTTTCTATATTAATATCTTGGATTGCTACATCATTTGGTTGAGCTTAATTAAAAAAAAAAAAGTGTTAATTGCAAGACACAATGCACTAAATATTTAATTAGACAAACTTCAATTGAACTATATAAATAATTTTGTGACTCATTTGTCGACATTAAATTCAAAATGTGTACCTATGTTACCCTCGACAATATCATCATACAATAATTGAAGTTGACAATGTGGGACGTGACGAAGTTCATTATGAGATGTGGATCCCTCCATTGTAGCAACAATAATATAACATTTCTACAATCGCATTGACGCAAATAAATAATTCATATAATGTAAAACAAATTAAAATCTCTAATTACAATACCTATATTGTCTGGAACATAACGTTGCACATGATCAGAGGTTTGCTTCACATTCCTGTGATTTTTTGAAGAAATTAGTTCCATTTGTTTATCCATGCTATTCCTTGACTTTATGTGAACCCGTCTGACCCTTTGAAATTGTGGTTTATCCTTAGTTGAATGTCTCTGACGATGATGCTGTATCTTTTTATTTTGCAGGCTCAAAAAACTGTGTTGTCTCTTAGTCATGATTTTAGAGGGAGACCTAGAACTAACAATTTTTTTCTACTTCTAAAGTGCAAAACAAGTTGTCGATTGCTTCATAATGGTCAATAGTTGTAGGCAAATTGTTCAAAATCCTTCTCGCTCTTTTATTGATTTATGCATGTAAAACTTGCAATCTATCAACCTCGGAGATCAGATTGTTCAATACTGAAGTGTCAAGATCAGCATGATCTGATAAAATATTTAGATGGTTATTGTTCGGTTGGTCTTCTAGTAGCCGGCTCGTTGTGGTTGTTTGATTTAAATCAACTAAAAATACAGGTCTTTCAATAATCAGACTAGAAACATTTGCTAATGTAATAATGTCCAAATCATGTTCAATGGCCCACATTTGAACTTTGAATACATGCTTACAAACATTTCCATTCAACGCCCAATCACAACTACAAAAATTAAACTCGGACCCTATGTATATGACATTATACCAGGTATTAGGAGTATCCTTATTTTGACTATGAACCGGAAATTCTTTTGTATTTTTGGGGTCGCGCAGACAATCTTTATTTGGTATTTGAATTGCTCTATCCTTTGAGAGAGTCTCTTATTTCTCACACTTTGTGGGCCTTATAATTCCTTCTTCCTTTAAACGTTGATTATGAATATAGTATAATTCAACTCTTGTCAACAACACAAAGATTAAATAATCCACTCGTTTGTGGCATGCATTGTTTTCCTCATATAGGTATCTATATTTTAGATACTTATGGTAGGATTCAATTGCATTATTTGTGTCTTGATTGGAATGCGGGAATTTCCTATAATTCTTCACCCACATATCTGGAAAAAAAAGTTTATCATCAACTAAAACGTATTGACTAAAAACATGTTATTATGGAAAACAAAAGTCATGATCTAATGTTACATGACACTTACATATTTTATCATTGGATAACCAAGTGGTGTCAAAATATTTTAGAAATTTGTCCTCTTCACTGAATTCTTGAAATATTCTTGCAACAACTTTTCGTACGGACTCATATGCACGAAAAATGCGAACTTTATTTTCTTCGACTTTGACTTTGTTTCCAACATGTTCCGCTCATGCTCGATGGACATTCCATACACATAGCAGGATGGGAGAATTGGTTAAACTCCTGAAATGGTGATACATTAGGAGAGAGTAAATTATTTGAATGTAACATTACTTTTTCATATTTCTTTTGAAAAACAACAAATGTGGAACCTTAATGCCTGAATTTCAGCAGCGACATCATCTGTGATAAATGCTCGTACATGCCAATCCGGGCGTTCTTTAACTCCCATAGAAAATAATGTTGACAACCATTTGCGAATATCATATGTAGTATTGCGTGATGAAATCACCCAAGCCACTGGAACACCATTACGATGTTTGTCGAATACCATTAACGTATAAAGTTGATACTACATTCAAAGCACCCAAATATAAATATTAAAGTGAACAGAAGAATTCATTTTGATCGCCATAAAGAAATGAAAAGATCGATCATACATACCCCATACATATTGGTACTAAATGTGGAATCCATGGACATAGCATTGTTGTGTGAATACCTCATCATGATCGAACGCATCCAATGTGTTTGTATGCCTATAATAAATGGTATGTTTTGCACAATATTTTGCTTTTGGTAGAGAAAGAAACTATCTGGAAACTGATTGTACCAATAGTCGACACTTGTTTGATCACTCTCATCCTTCATATATTATTTCTTTCTAATATTCTGGTAAATGTTATAAATATCCTTCCTCGTCATTAAGGTATCCCGAGTTACCCCTGTGAATAACTCACCTGATTGGTGCTCCACATCAGAGATGAATTTGTCCCAAACCATTGTAACATTAAAACCATCTTCAATCATCTTTTCCACACTAATGTGTATATCAACGGATATATGTGGTGCATACTTGAATGTTTCAGGTCTACCCACTACATTCTTCATGTGACACATACCACCACATTTATCAATATGCCTACACTCAATGTATATTAAAACAACATCATTTGGACGAACATAAAGTCGATACATGATGAAGTGACATCTACAACCAACTTTAATGCTTTGGCGTTGATTTCATTTTTTTTGTTGATCCTTGTGGATTCATTGTAATCTCACCACTTGGGAGTTTACATGTGGACTCCGGGCCATATGCACATCAATAACTAGAAAAGAACAATGATAACAAATTAGGAAACATGTCCACACTCATTTTGCATAATGAACTTGAATTAGAAATTTAAAATCATATTAAGCAAATAAAGACTCACATAACATATTCCAGATATGTTTAATACGAGTACATGCAATCCACTCCACTTCTTTAGATCACTTTGTATTAACAACAAATTGAGTGGGAGCATCTTCATCTGATTGCTCTCCATTTATAAAATCTTCAAGTCGACTATATGGAATCATAGCAACTTGATCCCCTCCAATTTTTGTCCATGTTAGATCTTTAGCTGAAAATTCTATCATGTCTTTAGGGTCTTCAGTGTCCAACTCCATAATGTTTTCCCACTTTCCCATCTATAGAATACCTATAAAAATTTGAAGTTTTTAGAGATCAACACTTACAACATTGAGTTTTTATAAAGATTTGTCAATGTTCTCTAATACTCAATGTTGCATTATAATTCATTTTATGTGATCCAGTGTTCTATAATCTAAATGGGATAACATGATACAGTAAAATTCAGGACAATGATGAGAGTAATGAGATCTCGTTGACTTGTGTACATAAAATTTTATAGAATAATAAATAACAATGCTTTTTACAAACATAGTATTTAATGTTAGTTACATGAATGTGCTTAATCAACCATACACATGCATATTCAAGATATATGCATATACATGCATACATACATGTGTGTGTGTATGCGCGCATGCAATATTACAAATGAAAACACTACTCCTCTTCATTGCTATCACTATAACCATGATGCATTTAATATGTGTATTCATATGCTTCTGGGTTGATGGTTGTAGCTAATTTCAATGCACATTAGCTTGGAGATGAACTTTGCAAATGCATCTTGAAGTATTTTGACTTGAATGGTTTTAATTGCATCTTGATATATGTGGCAAAAAATATCAAAGGTATTATTGTAGGTGGCATTCCCTACACTTTGTATAGAGCAGATGATGCAATCCCAAGTTGTTGCATATGGTTACACATCACACTATGAAATAAATCTAAACTTGCAATTCAATTAAAGAGCACACCTTAACTATAAGCATTGAACAATGCTGAGGAATTCCAAGCCGAGGATTCCAACAAATTAGTGATAGTATTGTAGATATAAACCACAATTCCAACCAATGATAAAGATGATGTGGAGGATTGATTTGTAAAGGAAATCATAGTAGCATTAATTGGTTGATTCGAGGTGAAATCCTAATAACAACTAATTGAACATTCGAAGAAGCGCCAAAGTTTAATATAATGCATGTTTATGTGTGAAGAAATACAATGCAGTGGAAATACCAAATATATGATCACACACAACACACATAATATAATGATTCTCATAATAGAAAATGAACACATTTTTTTCATATATTCATAGACAACAATAAAGAAATTATCTTTTAATTGAAGAATACCCAACCAACTATGTGTGAGAGTGGTTTTCCACCCAATTGCAGGTATATGTTGTCGTTACCACCCAAACGTTATGCTATGAGGCCACCAGGTTGAAGGAAACAACCACATGATTCTCTCTCTCTCTCTCTCTCTCTCTCTCTCTCTCTCATCATGTTAGGCACCTAACCTCCCTAACCCCTCACATAGGTAGAATAATATAATTCCATGTAATAAAGGTCAATATTAATAAGGCCTAGCAATAGGGAAGAATAAATCAAATGTAAGAAGACCTAATAGAAGCTTCCGCTTCTAAAAGGATCTTCCTCTAGATGTTCTTGTTAATAGATAGAGTATAAATAGAAGTAGAGGGTATGAGAAATCTTGTCTTGGATATTATTGCAATAGAGCTCTACTCTACTGGAGGTTGCTCCCTCGAAGAGGCAAGTGAACATTGCTATCAGTAATCAAAGTGCTCTTTCTTTTGTTATTCTGGTATTATTCTGGTATTTTTCTGATTATATCATTGCTTCTCTGTCATTTCTAGCTAAAATATTTTATGTTCTGCATACTATTTTATATCTGGAATACTACACATCCCAAACCATTTACTCTCATGTTTAGACAAAATTCTCACCATGAAGCATTGCGAACATCTCATCCATCCATTAGTAGCCAAGGATTTATATTCCAATACCCCACAAAAAACAAGGAAGGCTTACCTTTTCTCTATTCAATAGTCCATAAGATTACCATTCCCTTACAATGCTCTCCAGTGTGTGCAGAAAAGAAGCCAATTGATTGTATGCATTCTAGGATTTCCTTGCAAGATCAATACTTGGCTTCTTAGGCATCCAAAGTGTACAAAATGTACAATGGGTCAAGGCTTCCTAACTTGTCCAGCCTCTATGCTCACCTACTACCATTTCTCTCTCATCTCAAGTCAATTTCCAGGTTATCACGGATAGCCAAAGAATGCAACATGAATCACATGAATCTCTCTATGGGGAAGACTGTTGGAATGGAATTCCTTAATCATTGGAAAGAAAAGATTTGGGGAAAATATGGCCAACATTACTACTGACTTTGGGAATAGAAGTCTCGTATAGTTCCCCCACGGATAATGCTCAACCTTGTGTTATATGTGAGTCCTACTTACTAGACCACTAGCATAGCTTCATCTTAATCTATAATTAGTCATTTTTAGAAAAGCATGTAAAGATCTAGAATTATGGAGTAGTGCAAGAATACTTAAGTTATTCATGCAAGTATATCTCAAAATTACAAGTTTAATTTGATTATACTAAACTAGGCCACCAGGATAGACTCATGTGAACCCTAAGTTACTCATTTTTAGGAAAGTGTATGAAAGGGGAAAATCCAAGTATTGCAAGAACACCCAAGCTATTCATGCAAGTCTATTTCGAAATTACAAGTTTAATGTGACTTTAATTGACTAAGTCGCTAGCCTAGATTCATATTAGCCCAAGATTAGGCATTTTTAGGAAAGCATATGGAGTGATGTAAGTACACACAAGTTATTCAAGTAAATATATCTCAAAATTACAAAATTAGTGTGACTCTAATTTACTAAGACTAGATTCATCTTAACCCTGAATTATACATTTTTAGAAAGCATATGAAAATGATAGTATAGAGTGTTGCAATAATACCTAAATTAATCACTCAATTGTAATTCAAAATGGTGAGCTTAATTCATTTTAACCCCAAATTTATTAAGCATAGCAAAATATACTAAGTGTAAACTTCTTGTTGCTAAAAAAGTACATGATTAAGATGGATCTATGTTAATTTTTCCTAATGTCACAATATTTTTGTAAAGATTTGAAGTTCCACTAAAGTTGAACCCAAAAGAATGTGATAATCTATTCTAAGTAGAACTAGAACAAAAGACATAGTTTATCTTAGTATAAATAAACATCTAATAAAATAGAAGAAAATTATTCATTTTGTTTTTTATTTTCCTGACAATTAAAATGCTAATTTAAAATTCTTATTTTTAATTTTTTTATGTTGTTCTTTATTTTTCTCACAATTAAAATGTTAATTTAAAATTCTTGTTTTTTATTTTTTTATTTTTTTATTTTTCTCACAATTAAGATGAGACTTTATTATTGTTTTTGTTGGTCCTGTGTTGAAAACAACTTTGAATAGTTTTATAGTTCTAATCTCGGGCTGGGCTCAAGATTTCGAGATCGACAGAAGCATTTTTTAAACGGGTTGTTCCTAACTATACCTATCTGTTTTTCCTTCTTCGAAATCGACATTTAAATTTAATATCTTCTTGTTGATTTCTAAGGTTCAAAATTATGAATACGAAGAATTATGGAAAGTTCCATTAATAGATGCCTTTTACATAGCCAATCTATAGTCTCTAGGTGGTATGGAGTTTTCTAGCGAATTAAGAAGGCCAGAATTTACTCGGCTACTCTCTTGTTGGATGTTCCTGGCGCCATTTTAAAGCAAAATCAAAAAGTAAATTGATTATTCGTTCAAGCGTTTATTTCTAAAGCCCAAACGTTGTCAGTTAAGAACTGAGTTTCAGTTGTTTCTTCTATTGTGAGGCGTTCAATTCCAGTAAAACCAGAGGCCATTGCAAGAGGGAAGGAAGGATGGTGCAGAGTTTAGATTTAGAAGTAATTGCAGATTCAGATAATTGCCCCGTTAGTTTGCATGTTCAACGAACAAAACTTATAATAAATACAGATCCTCGGATTGGTGAGTTTTATTTTAAATGTGTGAAATTCTTTTGAAAAATCATATGCAAGTATTGTTATATTAATGAGATTTTGTTAAGGAATTTTGACGTGGGTTCCTCCTAACTATACCTGTCCATTTTCCCTTCTCCGAAATCGGCATTTAAATTTAATATCTTCTTGTTGATATAGTATAAATAGAAGGTAACACGAGGAAGGGAATGTTTTAGTTTTCAAATTTGTGTAATGAAAACAAATTGTAGGAAACTAACAAACAACATTCGTTGAGAGACAAATTCAAAACAAATTTCAGAAAGAACAATAATAATAAAGCGAGGAGAACACATGTCACTTACCTGGGAGAGATAGATGCAGGCTCTAAACTCCTCTAAACTCCAGACAACGCCAAGCAAGTTCACCCAAATCTAAATGACCAAAAATCTGCTTCAATATCCCTATGCACCCGATACAGAAAACAATTTGTTGAACTGTATCCACGAACTATGCATAGCATTGGTAGGTTTCGCCCTTATTTCCCATTCAAGGCAAATCATGGATCATGGATTCTTTGGATTTGATGGTGACGATCACCCCATTTAAGATCGGATCCTCATGTGTGGTATGAGTGGTATGGCTATGTAAGTCAAGGACCGTGCAACAGCTTCCCAATCCTTCGTTCAACATTCCTTCATCATTATTCCATGATTTCCCATCCTTCATACCTGAAGGCCATACTATGCAGTCGTACCTGGATTCGGCAAGCCTGGTGTTATCACCATAACAATTTTTGTGTGAAATCTAGTTTCCAGGACTTAGCGAGGTGCTAAACTGATGTGGAGGCATGACAAACTAGAGGACAGGGCCAATTTTAGCGGGAGGAGGATAAATCTAGCAGCAATGCGGAGTTGATGGGACCTGATGGGTCACAGATCGTGGGTGACAGAGATCAACAACCGGGGATCGTTTCGGGGGGAGAACTTGCGCAGAGGATAATTCTCGAAAGCGGGCCGAAAAGTAAACCGTGGTTTTAGCTCGAGACCACGTGGCGCCACTGGGTGCATTTCGGGGAAATAAGCGGGTTGCCCCAAACTGTTTCCCCTTGCCCCCGAAATCGAAAAAGTATATAAAGGGGCCACTCGTCGTTATTTTATTATTTTTCAAATACTGGAACGTTGAAAGTTATCGCAACCACTCCATTCAAACTGAAGCTCAACAACACGCCATGCTCATGCCTTTTTCGCTCATTTACATGTATTTTTCATCGCCACCATGGACCCTGTCATTATGTCAGTAGCAGAGCAAGACCCCATGTCAAACGAAGAAGCCCTAATTGACAGAGATTCAAATGTGTTCGACATTGAAATCACCATTTCGCCCATCTTTGTGTCCAGAGCTAATCTGTCCGATAATGTAGGGAAACAAATACCCTTCCTTGAAGCAGTCCAGGCCACCATAGTTCCTTTCGTTGTCGAGGTCACATTCCCTTTCCCTGAATTCATAGGTTGGTGCGCAGAGCAATATTCACAGGAAGAAAAAGTTGTCTTAAATAAACAGGGGTCTGAGGTTCTGTGTAGAGTAGAGAGTTTGTCAATTCGAAGCGCCCTCGGCATACCAGAGTCCCTCTCTGCAACGTCTGAACTGTTTGAAGAAGAAAATCTAATCATGGTTTACAAGGAATGTCCCTCGGAAGTCAAAAACCTATTTTTGCAAACAATTGTCAAACCATAGCATATTTCTGAAAGTTTGTCCCTCCCAGCGAGTGAAAATATCATGGTTATTGAAGTCCAATGGGTCGGTTCCATACTGAGTCAGATTTTAGGTCTAGATAATGACAAGTATGTGGTCGAGGGCATGTTAGGTTTTCTATTGGCATTTTTCCAGTCAGACAGTTTGCATCAGCTTCGATAAATTCATAGCTGATAATATCCACAAGCAACTAGTGAATTTTCAGTCACTAAGACATTTCAGATATTACACATACTTGCTGAAGATTTTTCTAGAGACAAACAAGAGAGAGTTCCCTGAAGCAACATTCATATCAATTGAATGTAAAAGAATCACAATGCTCATTTTTATCAACAAGGTCATGTCCAGGGTTTACAGCCTGATTTTCAACACCAGCCTGCCAAGAGTCCTAGATGACATGAGGAGTTATTTACAACCAAATCCAGAAAACATAGTGGGGGACTGGGAGTTGTTCATGCATTCAACAGTGACATGGGTTTATGGTTGTCGTGAATCCCCCTATCTTCTGCCTATTTTTCTGACACCCAGAGTCTTTTCCCTGAAGTTCATCAGGCAAAGAATCACATCATAGACAGAGCACTTCCTAAAACTACACAAGGCATCCAACCTCAAATTCCCTTTCATCATTGGACCCTTCATTGTCAAGACAAGATCATGTTTATCTCAAGTCCAAGCAAAGCTCAAGGAGTTTGGATTTGCACAGCTACAGGGAAGAAGATATGATCCACATCAGATCATATCCAAGAGAAGACTGATGAACAAATGTGCCCCCTATGAGCATGAACATGTTGAGGGTTTTGACAAATTGGAAAATCTAGATGTATATGCTGATATGGAAGCAATATTGCAACCAACTCAAACACAACAAGTGGAGGCAACCCTGCAACAGACTCAAATACAACAAACTCCTCAGAAGCCGATAGTCAAAGTCCCCAAGGTAAGTGTTTACAACAAAAGAAGCAGTTCAAAGGCCCTGGGCACCAACAGTCAGCAGAATGCCCCTGAAAAGATGAAGATCACACAATCCCCACAGATAGTGGATCTAGAGGAGGGAGAGCCTAAAGAACAAGTAAACATGGATATGGTGGAGAGTGGCACCAACAATGTAGAAGTTGTGAAAGGAAGAAAGCTCCATGTTATGAACATAAATATACATATAAATAGATATTCATAACATAATAATTAATTAATAAATAATAACTATTGATAATGAAAGGATATGACTATTGGTTAAGGGCACCCCTGCATCATATTTGTTGGGTGGTTTAAACCTGCAACTGGGCGGGAACAACCAATCTACAACAATGGTGGATCTGCTTCCATAGGAGAGTGTCATTGCGCCCACAGGAGAGTGACACTGTGTTGTTTGCACTCAGACTATATCACTTTAGAGTATTGGAGTGTCTTCTTGAGCCTTAGACTAAGCTTTTTCCATCACATACCCTTTTCACTCAGCCAACCAACCCACTGATTTTGTCAGTCTTTCCTGATGTTTATATTGGGAAGTGTATCGGGTAGTTGGACAGGCAGCCTCGGCGCTGAACCAACCAACTGAGCAAGATGGAGTAGACGAACTTGAAATGGATACACCAGGAAGGCACGACTCTAGTAACTTTATGGCGGACCTGGTATATACATCGGAGGCTCTAGTATTTAAGGTGAACTAGAATGGTCTTATCACATTTAGTTTCACTGCACTGACCACAGTTTTTGCCTGATTTGCCTCCTCTATGAGGTTCCCTAGCTTGGCTCTCCCTCAGATCTTTTTATACCTCCTTTGTTTGTCATCCATTCTACAGTGTCTGCCTCATATGCTGTATCTTTCTACCTACTAACTATCAGCTCTTTATCCCTTTACTAACCATCAGAACCGATAGTTTTCTTACCCCAAAGCATTATTATATTCTCTCTTGTCTACCACCCATCCTTTGGAGACTGTTCCTCTATAGTTTCCACTGACTATCAGCACATACATTATACTTATTAAACATTATCCTCTATTAAGAACCCGTTTCAATGGAGGAAGAAGTCAGCGCACTCATGAGTGCGGCTGACGAGGTTCTTTGGAATACTGCGAGACTCTTCACTTCGATGGATGAGTTATCAAAGTCTTCTCATCCTCTGCAGTCTACCAGCCTTCTCGTCCTCCACCTCCGGTTCTTCAGCTCCACACCTACCATTCTTTATTACTACTACCTCTCCAACTCTTTCCTCCTCCCTCTTAACATCCCCACCACATCAAGCATTTTGCACTACACCATACCCATCTACTTACGCAACTTCATCACAAAATACTTTCCACCCTACATCTGGCAGACCTCACTATCAAATGTTCCCTCATATCCACCCTACTCTGCCTCATGTTGTCCTGAATACAACTACAGGTATCCCTTCGTTTCACAGGGGTATACCCTCTGGGTTATGCAATACTCGACAGGTTGTTCCTGAACAACACATCATCTTTGGACCTGCTCGAAAGACCAGTGTTCACACAACTAGGAACAAAAATTCCTCACATAAACTGTGGGCTCCAAAAAAAACTAGTACTTGGAGAGGATATTGGTTTGGAAGAATCAGTTACCATGGATTTATGCAGCCTGGTAGGGAGATTGTCCTACAAATATCTTTTCCATACAGACTTAGAAGTTTGGATTGAGAACACTTGGAAGCCATTACTGGGCTACACTCCTACTCTCCTTCATCTTGGACATGGTTGGCTCTACTTCCTCTTCAAAACCCCTGAGGACACTACACTCATCCTAGAGCGTCTATGGACATTAGATGCTAGCAATCTTATGCTGAAGCGATGGAGAATTAGTTTTGATCCAACACGAGACTATTTTCTCCTCAGACACCTGTGGATCCTCCTTCCTGGGCTCCCTTTCTATATCTGGAATGAAAAGGCCCTCAAGGATATCGAAAACTCTTTGGATCACTTCATAAGTATTGAACATAAGATTTTCGAGGGTCCAAACAAAAGACTAGCAAGGATTCTTGTTGAAATAGACCTACATGAGGGCCTGCTTGCTACATTGGACATAGACTGGAGAGGACATACCATTCGACAGAAATTAGACTACCTTGACATCCCTTTTAGATGCTCTCTCTGCAGACAAACGGGCCATTTGAGAAAGAATTGCACAGGTACACTTGAAGCTGAGGATTCAAAAGAAACTATGCTAGAACTTGCATCAAACTTGGACCTATCGAATGAATACACTCAATTACACATTCTAGATTATCCTGAAGATGGTGCTACTGTTGATCTGGACTCCACCATTGGTAAGCTTAAAATTATCTGTCCAACCCTTTTCTCCTCCCTCACTTCTTTGTAAAAGGAACTACTAGACTCTTCACATGGTTTATTTTCTGTTACTTCTCTACTCTCTCGGGGAGAGCCCTCTAAAAAATCCCCAGAAACTTCTTCTCCTCACTACACTCCAAACTTGTCCAACAGTCCCTCCAGCTCTATCGCAACTGCTCCATCTACACAAACAATATTACACTCCCTACCCACTTCTACTGACAGATCCAATACATATCAGTATTTCCCTCCACTTATCATATCCAGGCCTCATCCTCCAAAGCTACCTCACTCTCCTATGATTAACAACCCTTCGACTGTATCTGAGCTTTACTATAATGCAACAACAACCTCACCTTCTTTCGTCCCTATAGCTCCCTTAGACTCTCCACTTACCCAAAACATTACCCATCCTCCTTACAAGCTAATATCTCAGCACACTACTCCTACATCAACTGCAGTGACTTACACACCCTCACTTAGTTCTCCGATGGCTCGGGCACATAACCACTTTCCAACTCTTACATCCCTACCCTCGGTAATCTCTGATGTCCAGCACTCAGTACAAGAGGATCTACAACATCCACCAGGCCTTACAGAAACAAAATCCAGAGACACTACGCTTGACATTGTTCTGGATACATTACTACCATCCTTTAAAGAAGTTCTTTCCCATGTACCTTTGCCTACATACCAGGGTACCACTCTTATCCATCCATTACCCTCTGATTCTGATTTTTATACAGCTTAGCACTCTTCAACTAAGCATGAACAAGATTACACTTGGTCTAGAGAGCATGGGTTTGAACATTCTCCGATCAAAACCCGCAGTTCTCGTCACAAGGAGGGCAACTCTTCTTTACATCCATCGGAGTCTTCACACACACCTACTGGTTTTGGGATGCTTAGAGGCATGAAAGCCCTAGCAAGAGCAAAAACATGATTTTTCTCTCCCTCAACATCAAAGGGGTGCCCCCCCCCTCAAAGTTGCCTCCTTCAGAAGACTTATTTCTCCTAGTTCACCTGACATCATCTTCTTACAGGAAACTCTGGTCGATAGCAACAAGGCTCTCTCTTTTCTAAAACAATTTTATTTCAGGTGGCACATCTGCTCAGTCAATTCTCTTGGCACCTTTGGGGGTCTAGCAGTGGCTTGGGATCCCACCAAATTTGATTTACCCCCTTACCTTTGTTGTGGAGGCATCTTTCTCACGGGTACCTATCGAAACAAAAATAAAAGGATTAACCTACTCAACTTATACGACCCCTGCTACAATAGGCAGACTTTCTGGGAAAAGGTTGAAGCCCGAGGACTTCTTGACCTTGAAAATTTAATTTTAGCTGGTGATTTAAATCTTACTCTCTCATTTGGGGAAACCTGGGGAACAACAACCAACCAAGATCCTCTGGATGACTACTTTACAGCTATGTTCTCAGCTCACAAGCTCGTTGATTATACACCATATATCTTAGCACCAACCTGGCACAATGGAAGGATGGGTGTTGGCTCTATCGCTAAAAGGCTCGACATATTTCTTATCTAAAATCAACTCATCACCACAGAAGCACGGATCTGCTCCTGGGCGGAACTACCTTTCTTATAAGACCATGCACCAATTTTATTACATCTGGATTCTTCGCCTTACAAAATCGCGTATCCCTTTAAATTAAATTATGATTGGCTGAATGAAGACAGTTTTAACTCTATTGTTTATGATGTATGGTCAGACCCACTCTTTCTCTTTGAATCTTGTATACAGCGCCGTGTCACTTGGAAGCTCAGGAGCCTAAAGGCATGCATTAAAGCGTGGGAAGCCACCTACAAGATACAAAATTCTAAAAGGCTATTCGAACTCGAATTTGAAATTCAATCCCTTATAACTTCAGACATCAGTGCGGGGATTGTTGGTGATAATAGCCATTTGTTAAAAGGCCTAGAATTGGAAAGGAACTTGTTGCTCCTCAAAGATGAATACATCTGGTGACAGAGATGCAGATTAAATTGGCTTAAGAGCGACGACTTAAATAATAAGTTTTTCCATCAATTTGCCAGCTCCTTTAGGAGTAAAAAACACATCTGGAAATTATCTGATGACCTGGGCATTCTACATGAGGGACAACAAGCCTTAAAACAAGTTGTTGTCAATTTCTTCAAACCATTTTATGAGGCAAAACCACCTGAAAATCTACACCCTGTTGTTTCAGTGGCCAGACTTTACCCTCATGCTATTTTAGAGGAAGACTCACACTTACTAGACCAACCTTGTAACCTGCAAGAAATTTTGACTGCTCTCAAAACTTCCTCAAAGGACAAAATCCCTGGTCTAGATGGGTGGACGGTCGAGTTTTACCTCCATTTTTTTGATCTGGTTGGCCCGGACCTCCTGGAGCTTGTGGAAGACACTAGACTTAGTGGGAAGGTTTCAGGAGCTTTGAACTCGACCTTTCTCACTCTCATTCCAAAATCTGCCTCCCCCACTACTTTTGGTGATTATAGGCCTATTGCCCTCTGTAAAATTTGCTACAAACTCGTCTCAAAAGTTAGTGCAACAAGGATCAAGCCAATCCTCTCTCGTTTCCTTTCACAAGAGCAACTGGGGTTTCTAAAAGGTCGACAGATCCTTGACGCTATTGGAACAGCCCATGAATGTTTACATAGCATCAAAAGAAAAAAATCCAAGGATCTTATTCTTAAACTCGACCTCAAGAAGGCATTTGATAGTATCAACTGGGACTTCCTCCGAATGATCCCGATCCAGACTAGTTTTAGTCACTCGATGATTAAGTGGATTATGAGTTGTGTGACTAGCGCAAATCTTGCAATCCTGATTAAGGGTGAATCTACTGATTTCTTTCGCATTGGGAGAGGTCTGAGACAGGGTTGCCCCCTCTCCCCCCTGCTCTTTATTCTGGTTATGGAAACCTTGAGCATGCTTCTTAAGTCTGGTCAAGCAGAAGGCAAGATCATTGGTTTGAAGGTGTCTAAAACTATCAAAATATTACATCTTTTTTTCGTTGATGATGTCCTCATCATGAGGAATGACTCATTACATGAATGGAAAACGATTAGTGAGAGCCTTAAACTCTTCTGCATTGCTACGGGATTATCGATTAATTGGGATAAATCTTCATTCCATTTCGCTAATCTGCAACAACAATCTTTGGACCAGCTCAAAGGTATTTTTCCATACACCTTCTCACATCTCTCTACTGACCTATATTATTTGGGCTATTTTTTAAAACCCAACTCCTACAAATTGGGGGACTGGAACTAGCTCATTGCAAAAGTCCAAAAAAAGATCAGTCACTGGTGTATGTGTTGGCTCTCACTTGGAGGGCGTTTCACTCTCATTAAATCGGTACTTGAAGGGCAGCCTATATATTGGATGGCTCTTACAACCATACCTGCTAGAGTTCTCATTAATCTTCACAAACTGATTTACAACTTCCTCTGGTCAGGTTGCTCAGAATTTCCTCGCTAGCACCTTTGCAATTGGCAAATTCTGGCTAAACCAAAACATAAAGGTGGTTGGGGGCTTAGAAACCTACACCATTTCAGTAAGGCACTGGCGGCATCAACCCTCTAGCGCGTGCTGAATTCCACAGGTATCTGGCATTCGATCATCGCTGAAAAATATCTCAGACATTACTCTATCGACACATGCCTCCAGACCGATTTTGCACATCCTCGCGCGAACATGGCATCCTCTTATTTCTGGAGACATTTAATTAATGTGAAATCCTTGATCCTCCGTGGGCTTTGCTGGACCCCAGGCTCGGGACATTCCATTGAGCTGGGGCGTGATCAGATACTTGGTCTTTGTGACCACTCTCTCCTCCCTTAGCAAGTGATATCACAACTCCACTTAAAAAACATATGTTTTCTTTATCAGGCATGCGTCAGATCCAAGTCGACGCACATTCCAAACCACTGGATAACAAGTGATGCTCTCGGCCTCAGCGCAAAACTCACTCCTATATGGAATGATTTATGCCTTTCCCTCACCCTCTCGGGTATCCACCTAAACAATTTTGTTGATTTGCTCCATTGGTCAGGGGGAAGCTGCTTGGGACTCTTAGCAGTTCACAATATTTACACAGAAATAGAAAATACTCATTGGCATACAAATATTCGCAGATGGAGAAAGCAATTGTGGTCCTGGCATCTACCTCTCAAATTAAAACTCTTCACTTGGCTTCTGGCCGAGTACAAATTGAATACCTGGGACATTCTCCAAAAGAAAGGATGGATTGGACCAAATTACTGTCACTTGTGCCATTCCGATGTTGAATCTGCAGACCATATTTTCATTAATTGCGCCTTTGACAGAGAAGTTTGGGGCAGACTTACTTGGACTCTCAATATAAATTCTACCTGGGATGGGCCAAACCTCTCCAACTGTTTTGATCTTTGGACCCACCGAGAATGCCCATACAAGCATCTTCCATCTTTGGTCTGCTGGTCTATTTGGCTAGCTCAGAATCAAATTATTTTTTAAAACAGAACACCTTCCATTGACACTGTAGTTCACAAAACACTTGGGTCCTATAAAATATGGAATGAACTTCACTTACACAAGAGAAGACTGAAGCACAACAAAAAACTTCCTGACTTAGAGGACATACCTACAGGATGGTTTGACGGAGTAGCGCAATCATTTGGCGAACAGAGCGGAGCTGGAGGTTTGATAAAAATTACAAAAAATTCCATTTATAAATGGACCTTCAACTGTGGCCCGGGTACTAATACAAGGGCGGAATTGTTGGGGGCTTGGGCTACACTGTACTTGGTCTCTAGACTTCATTTAGATACCCTTCAGATTCTTGGGGACTCCAGGATTATTATTGAGTGGTTGAATAAGAGGAATGATCTTCAATCAATTTCCCTCACAGCTTGGAAGGATAGAATAAGATCTCTTCAATTGGCTTTCAAAAATCTCAGTTTCACCCACATCTATCGCCAGCATAACAAATCAACAAATCTTCTCTCAAAGGAAGCTCTCTAGAAAAAAATGGGTATCGTATCATATAACCACTGGGTAGATGGGCATGAGAGCCCTCCGCATTTTCTAACTCTTTTCTAAGTCCTCTTTTCTCCTCCGGCATTGGTCTCACTTCATCATAACTTTGGATTTTCTGCTGGGATTCTTTGAAATCTCAATTTTTTTGTTCTTACTTGTTGGGACCCCTCTTCCTAGTACAATAATTTTTGGTTTTACCCTCACACTTTTTTTCTACTTTTATTGAACTTTCCAGCCTCATTGGTCGAGAGACCACTATAGGCGAAAGTTGTTATACTACATCATTATGCTACTATTCAACTATATTTGTAAACTTCGATTTGAAGAAAACATTATATTATAATATAATGGAGCAATTTTTCCATTGGAAAAAAAGGGCACCCCTGCGTGGGTATATAAACGAGCCCTCATTCTCAATTGTATCTCGTCTTATCTATTCATATTTTATACATTAGTCCTACATGGATTATTATGTTATATTCCAAGTATTTTGGATAATTCTTGTGTGAGAGAACTTTGTTCGTCTCATTTGGTATCAGAGCAAGTTTCAGTCCGACTTTTTGGCCAACCCCATCGTTTTAGAGTTTCTCTGAGAAATCTGGTCCTTGTCCACCAACCAAGCCTTTGGCCATTCAAATTTTCAAGTTCGTAAGAACTTCAGTCTTTGACTAATTTAGGCCTTTGGCCATAAAAAACTCAGAAGTTTGTTGAAGAACTTTCCGCTGCAAATCCAATCACCATTTCAGGGTTAAATTGATGAAAACAAAAAAAAACAGAGAAAAGAAAAACTAAAGAAGGATCATTTTGATGTCAGATTTTGTTGTAGATAGACTAAAAATTAAAACAGAAACCAAGAAAAAAATCTTGCCAAGATTATCCGTGAGTGAGTATACCAGTAGAGCCTCACCAAGCAACAAAAAAATCATCACAAATCGACACATATAGCATATCACTGTTCGAAGCGGTCATTACAAAAAAATTAAAAATAAAAATAAAATTATCGCTGTCACAAAAAGCCACCAATGCTCAATTAAAGGGTTGTGCGTTGACCTAAGCATTAATTCAACCAGAGAAGAACCAGATTAACACTATATCACTTGAAGTCGTCTCTGAAATTATTTTCCATCCAGGCGTCCAACCAGTAACCACAATAAAACCCAACCACCATTCCTCTTTCTCTGAAATTATTTTTCATTCAGGCCATCCAACCAGTAACCACAATAAAACCCAACCACCATTTCCTCTTTCGTGCATTGTCATCGCGGTTGCATTGCTAACTGTGTCACAAAGATATAACACACATTCACAGGGAAGAAATAAGTAACTTCACACTGCCACTAGAATCATTTGTGGTCGGGCTAGCCAAACGCCGCTACTTTTAAAAAGCATCGTGACAAAGAACAATCACAAAGGTTAAGGTCTGGTTCATTAAAGTAAGGAAACATTTCACTACATTTTATATTCAGAAATTAGAATTAATATAAGACACTTTGCGACCAAAATCTTTATGAAGTAAGAAGTACACCTTGGAAAATATAAACCCTCTTATATCCTCTTATAAAAGTAAGGAGGGTATATAATAAAAGTGTTTTTTTGAAAGTAGTAAAGGTATTAAAGGTGTTCATATTTATGAAGCGATAATATATATTTATATATATATATATATATATATATATATATATATATATATATATATTATATGATATGTTTATAAAGGTAAAATTACTTTTGAAAAAGTGAATAAAAATGATATTTCAAATATTAAAGAAAAAAGCATTTTTTATACAAATATTAAAAAAGAAAAGTACTTTTATACTTTATTATTAAAGTGTAATGATAAGGTGAAAAAGCTATTAAAAATGGTATTTTATATAAGATATTTATTTATAAAGTGAAAGGAGTATAAGGAAAAAGATTTTTTCTAAAAAGGATTGAAGAAACATTTAAAAATCATTTATTATGGAAGAATATCAAGATAATTCATAAATACAATTACGAATATTGGAAGGAGAACTAGGACATTATAAAGCGAGCAATAAAAAATTACAGTTTGAAATTGAGAAGGAAAAATATTTTAATGGGTTAACACAGAAAGATAATCGTTACTTCAAAGAGCGTATTCGGGAACTCATTGCATAAAATGAAGAAATAAAGACCGAAAGACAAAAAATGGACCAAGACTTACTAAAACGAGATGAAGAAATATTATGATTAAAAAATCATAATCAAAATTTACTAGTTAAAATCAGAAAGTTAAAAGACAAGAAGCAAGATAATACAAATCCAGAACAAGAAAATCAAGGTCTCAAGGAGAAATCAACTGAAAAGGAGGAAGAAATCCCATGCCTAAGGAACCTTAACCAGAAGCTACTTGAACAAATTAAAATCTTAAAGGACAAAAGAAAGGAGAATCTAGAATCAAAAAAAGACAATAGGTCAAAAAATAAGGAATAACTTTTACGATTAAGACGACATAATCAAGATTTATTAACTCAGATTAAAATTTTGAAGCATGATAAGAAGACTTTACAAGAAAAACTAGATCACAAAACATCATTAGTCGATAAGGAAATGATGACAGACCTAATCAACCTTACAACTCAAAAGGAGGCAAATCCAACTGATGTAAATAAGTTTTCAAATGTCAAGATACAAACAAGCCGGAGATATGAAGAAAACTCAATTCCAAAAGTTAATCAAGAAAAAGCTACAAGTATATGAAGTAAAGATCAAGTTGTGAGGATGCTTTATCGACATCCTAATCACAAAAATCGATACTTCAGCCAATCAATGTATCAACAGAAACAAATAACCGCTATGTCAAAGAATATTACTTCCACTACAAGTGAGGGTCAAAATAGAAGCGATCATGGGAGTATAAATGTATCAAGTTCTTTCCAAGAACCCTATAAAAACCCAACTCCACAAAAGATCGAATTAGGATGGGCAAACTCCTTTACAATTCGACAGTTATGCTCAGCACTTAGAAGATCCTATCGTCTCAGGTCCTCAACGATTACTAACTCAATAATGAAGAAGCATAAGACAATAATTACAAGCTAGAGCAAGAGATAAGTCTTCCATAACGTATGCTTTGAGGACAAAGCATTTTTAAGGGGAAAGCAATGTTATGAACATAAATATACATATAAATAGATATTCATAACATAATAATTAATTAATAAATAATAACTATTAATAATGAAAGGACATGACTATTGGTTAAGGGCACCCTTGCGTGGGTATATAAACGAGCCCCCATTCTCAATTGTATCTCATCTTATCTATTCATATTTTATACATTATTCCTACATGGATTATTATGTCATATTCCAAGTATTTTGGATAATTCTTGTGTGAATGAACTTTGTTCGTCTCATTAATGTTATGAACATAAATATACATATAAATAAATATTCATAACATAATAATTAATTAATAAATAATAACTATTAATAATGAAAGGACATGTCTCAAAGGACATGACTATTGGTTAAGGGCACCCTTGCGTGGGTATATAAACGAGCCCTCATTCTCAATTGAATACATATGCAGAAACTTTTGAAGTCTCTGTGAAAAGATTCTAATGGTGGTGATATGAGTTTTGTCTTCTCTCATTGTATGTATTTCCTGTGTTCTTTAATTCCATTTACACTGTCTTTTGTTTAATTTGGATAGTTTAAAAGCCCAAAATTCATCTTGTGATGCTCTTGGCTTAAGCAATTTAAACTATGTGAATTTCTTCATAACTAATTCATAATCCATTTCATTAATGCTCTGATGCAATTACTTGTTTTCTTTTTCTTCTTACACTCTGCAAACTACAATTTATAACTCATATTCATTGCCTCACTTAGCCTTTATCCTCTGGAGAGTTCTACTGACCAGTCAATGTTTTCATTCAATTTCATAATTTTGACTCCATAGCCCTAAGTGTCCATCCCCTTCCTTGCCAACAAATTTATAAACTCACCCCCAAAACTAAACTAAACCTAGCCATCGATTGCCAAAGAAACACCAAGTGACATGAGAGAGCCCTCTCTGAGTTGAGCAGGCTAGTACCCAACTCTAAAGTTGGTTTGTAGGTTACCTTTATCGTTTGTTTATAAGCCAAACAAATTTACAGAGTGCTAACACCTGGGAGCATTTTCTGGGTAGAGTTGAACTGAAGAAGTGGGTTGTCAAGCCCATATGTTGTTGAAGAAGTGGGTTGTCAAGCCTGTGGGTTATTGAAGAAGCGGGTTGTCAGTCCCGTGAGCACTCTCTGGAGGTGAGAGAATTGTTGGGATTTGATTCCCAAGGTGCCAAGCTGCAGCTATAGGGCTCTGAGACTCCTTGTCCGGCCTGTTGTTGAAGTTCTGGAAGGGAAGTGGGGTAGCTGAAGGACTGTTGAGCAGAGAAGGGGCACACTTCCTGGGGTGGGACATGCATGTGGGGGATGAGGGACTGTAGGCTGGTTGCTAGAGTTGGCACATGAGTATGAGATTTGTTGTTGTCTAAGAGACCTTAGCATGGCTTAGGATTTCCTTTGCCCTGGTGGAGTTTTAGCCCCAGCTCGGGGGTGACCCACTGCTGAAAGTTATGAGCAGTGTGGTCTATGGATGGGAGGAACGTGGAAGGTATACTTGCAGTTGGTGTTTTTACAACAACATATATGTGGTATTCTAATGATTATTATTTTGTTGTGTCTGTTGTAATTATATTTACACGTTGTCCACTGTGTGTACTATATTATTTATGTTGCTACTATGTTTATAATTGAGTTAAATCTGTTGTGGTTTCTATGTTATAATTATTTTTGACAATATATGCTATTAGGAATGCATTCCTATTCGTATGCAAAGAAATTTAATGGTATGAGAGAAATTTTGTTGAGTTGTTGTTAATGGGGACATTACACAATGTATGGATGTCATGGATGACGTGGCATGCCAACAAGGTAGCCATAATGTCCTTAAGATGACAGGTGTCAGTTGTGGATGAGTTGACGTGGGTCTCAGATATAAGGTGGCAACGGTGCCATGGGAGATGGAATTGACTGCTTCGAAGTTGACTATGGAGAGTTCACAGTACATCTCCGAAAGGTTCAGGTGTCACTCTGAAGAGTTCAGGCAAGACTCTGAAGAGTTTATTTGGACCGTCGATCAGGGAAGGGTGAGACTTAATCTCAGCCGTAGGTTTCCGTGGGTCCCACATGATTCCTGGTACAAGATAGAGAAGATGAAATATTCTTCGATGCCTTGATTTTCGAGCAGTGAAACTTTTTGAATATTTCAAATGCCGAATGGATAGTATCGAAAGGGAATATTCTTCGATGTTGTATTTATCGGAGGTGAAAGTTGAGTGAACCGGGAGAAGGCCAAAACATCGATGACTATAGACTTGTGTGGACATAAGTTTCACTGTGGCAAGTTAGGCAGGTGCCACATCGGTGCCATTTTTTCGCCATGTCAAATGGCATGAACGACAAGGTGCCATGTGGTAGTGAGATAGATGTTGACCATGAGAGTCCGGGAAACTTTGGAAGGCCATAACTTTTGATCCGAAGCACAGTTTTGAGCGAATTTTCAGTGGTTGTAAATCTCTTGAAGAGCAGAAGATGATGGTATGCTCGAGAAGAGGTATTGAGATGTTTAAGGGAAGCATAATTTTAACACCCCATTCCCTTGAAGTTCTTTAAGGGGGTCGGGTGTGTTACAGTTTCACAGTCAAGATTCTATGGTTTTGCAGTCTTTGTGCACATGTGGTTTAATTCCATGGATGAGATTGTCTTATAACATAGGTTATACAAACATTTTTAAAAAGTACATAAAAGAAATTTGACATCTTACCTATAAGGTGAAGAAAAACAAATCCACTTCAAAAATAATATTTTTGAACTAGAATAACCATGTTACTTTCAAACAATATAAAGGGATAGATATGATACAATGACATCTTTGAAATCAATTTAGTATATGTTGTTTTCCAATATGGTAAAGAAAGAACCACTCATATGTAAATATCCTACGTACATTCCTTTGGACAGGGCGGTGGCCTGGTTTGACGGGGCCTCTCAACTGGGAGGCGCGCTGTGTGGAGCAGGGGGGAAAATAGTGTTAAATTCTCATTCGAGTATTAACTGGACTTCGAACTGCAGTCAGGGTTCCAACACAAAGGCGGAGCTCATTGGGGCTTGGACCTCGCTCTTCTTGGCTAGTCGACACACAGATGATTTGCTTCTCCTCGGTGATTCTAAGATCACCATCGATTGGCTGAATGGATTGGTTGATCTCCAAGTGGCAGCCCTTAATTGCTGGAAGGCACGGACCAAAGATGCTACTCTTCTCTTCAGAAATCTTACCTTCCAGCATATTTTCCGTGAAGAAAACAAAGAGGCCGACTCACTCTCGAAAAAAGCTTTGCTCCTCCCCCCGAGTCAAATTTACTTTACATTTTGGGAGGATGGTCATGAAGGCATTTCATATAAGATAAATCTTTGATTTGATCCTTATCAACAATTTTTAGATCTTTGACATTTGCCGTATATGTTGGGCCATAGATGGTTTTGATTCAAGTAATCATGGAATCGGCTTGATCCGCCGAAATATTAGACATCCGCCATGTAAACTTTTATATCCTTTTGAATATAAAGAGCATTTTTTTCTCGTGGAAAAAAAAATATCCTACGTACATAATGAAAAATCATTTGTAAATATCCTTCTACATAATGAAATATTTTTTCATTAAAGTAATGGATCTAATAAATAGTTTGTCAATATCTTTTGTATGTATTGATTTTTTTTTGTGTTAATATAATGGGTTTAGTAAATAGATTGATCTTTACAAAATCAAAGATAAATTATGCACTATTTGGATTCAAACAAAGACTTTTGCATTGCATATAAATACATTATTATTACTTAAATGTTAAGAAATATGACAACTTGGTCAACAATAATATACACAGTGTTTAAAATTGACTTCGATTTAGCAAAGTTGAATAAAATGCATAGCTTCACCAATATTGTGGATGACCTATCCATAACCAATTGGTATATTAAATAATGTTGAGAAAAATAAAAACAAACATGGATGTCTTTTAAAAATAATTAAGTTAATTCTAATAAATAGAAACATGTATCTAGAGACAGGCAGGGAGGGAAGATAGATGGTACTTTAGGGGCTTTATGTAAGGTCTTTGCTTATGGATGGTAGTGGCCACAATGTTTATGTGGGCATGTGGGCACAATGGGTTGAGGTAAAAGGTTGCAATGTCAAATGATGTTTATGTGGGCATGTGGGCACAATGGGTTGAGGTAAAAGGTTGCAATGTCAAATGATGTTTATGTGGGCACAATGGGTTGAGATAAAAGGTTGCAATGCCAAACGACGTTTCTCTGTTTTTTCTGTTGAATGGACAGAGTAATGAACCGTTCCATGTTGCCTTTTATACAAGTTGAGATGCCATGGGACCATGAGCCAAACATCATCAAAATAGTGAACAACTTCAAATACAATCATTTTAATTGCAATCTCTTTATAATCTCAATTAACAACATTAATATAAAACCTCTTTAAAAATTCAAATACAATCATTTTAATTGCAATATCTTTATAATCCTAATTAACTATATTAATATAAAACCTCTCTCTAATTACTTAGACATTTCCATTTCCCACTTATCTCTAATTACTTAGACATTTCCATTCCCCACTTAATTACTTACTTAATTACTTAGACATTTCCATTCCCCACCTCTTAAGACTTATGCTAGGCATTTCCATTTCCCACTTATCTCTAATTACTTAGACATTTCCATTCCCCACTTAATTACTTAGACATTTCCATTCCCCACCTCTTAAGACTTATGCTAGTATAGAATGTACTAAATTATAATATGCTATGCTAATCCAAACGTTTGAAATCGTTTTGTTTTTATCATATAACAGAGTGAGAAAAAATTCTTAACCGAGTATTGTAGCTTCACAATGTTAGGGTTAGGGTTTTCGAGCTTTGCTTTTTGAGGTCAAACTAGGGTTAGGGTTGATCGAGGCCGACACGAGGTTTCCTTTATATTACTGATCTTGGTTAGACGTGCTTTATTTAGCTTTTTTATTGTACATGGAAGTTCCGGCTGTTTATTTATGCGGGCAAACTAGGGTTATGTTTGATCGAGGCTCACACGAGGGTTTCCTTTATATTTGTGCTATTGGTTCTATCAGAGACGTGCTCTGTTTAGCTTTTATTATCCATGGAAGGTTCAGTCTTTTTATTCATGCTTGCCGTTAGAACGAGGGTTTTCTGCAGTTTTTTGTTTTCCTTTTTTCTTGATTGAATGAGGTCCGTTGTTTTCTGTTGTCGTCATTCTGTCTATCTGTCTGTCTGTCAAAGTAATCTGTGTATGTTTTCATGGCTGATTGGAATTTTAGATTATGAGGCCGTGGCTAATGATGAAGAAATTTGTCCGTACCATCCGAGACAATCTGTCGTTGATGTTTAACCTCTAGCTTCCTGAGGCCACATTTTTGGCATTGAAGCTATTTTGATTATTATTGTGAAGTATATATTTATATATGCAAGGATGAGGAACTGCACTGGGCACTGAGCCATTTGGCTTCCATGATTGATACGCATGGCCTGAAAAACCATTTCTGACTTGCCGAAGTTTTGGAAAGCCCTCTGTCGATCAGCTTTTGGGACTTTCAACTTTCTGTTATATTGAGAATCGTCTGTTGGGGCTACAGGAAATGTGATAGAAAGGTGGGCGTTCTCTTTGTTATTATTTTTACTCGAACCATTGTTTGAGTTTTATGTTCTGCTGGAAAAATTCAAATCTGAAGTATTGAAGATATGGATTGTTTTTTTTTTCTGGATTTGTGAAGATCAAGTCGGCATAAATTGAATTGCGCTAAAATGAAGTGATTCAGCGGCATTATTTACAGGGACTTCACTTGCCGGGAGGTTGACTTCTGAGGTTGTTTCGGGTGATTCCCGTTTCCCTTCCGATATTTGTTAGAGAGATTTTCTGTATTTGGGGAAGGTGAGATAGCTTAAGTTTTACAATGCTTTTCGTGTGTTGTGTGCGTGAGACTTTCTATTTCCTGTAGATCGATTAGCATATTTATATTTTGAGTTATATGTTTGGGTTAATATGTGTTATATTGTTGTGAAATCATATTATATGGTTCATATGTGGGTTTGAAATGATTTTATTTTTCTGCCTCCTCTGTAGGAGGCAACATTTTAAAAAGCTAGGTGCAAAGTTTATGGGTAATCCCGTTTATTACGCCAGGATATATCTTCGGCGTAAACTGATCTGAAAGGAATGATGCCTTCTCATCTACACGAGGACTAGGGGTTTCCTTGGCGCTAGTTTACTTGGCTGGCACAATCAAAACATCCTGAAGGAAACAATTTATCAATTGTGAAGGGGGATAGGAACTCTAGATCTTCTCACCTTTTAGGGCTGTTTGAGATCAACATATATGTATTTGGTACTTTGAATTATCAAGGGGAGAGTGATATTTATTCCGGAAAAGGATTTCACTCCTGGCAGAGGTTTATGATCATGGACTCAGGGTTTTACTTCGGGCTTTCATAGCCATCCACACGGAATTCTCTTTCATAGCTACCTGAATCTCGTGCCAAAACTAAAGACCATTTTATACACTTTCTAAGCGAAAGTACAGTTCATCAATGTGTATTTTATTGTTTCTTCATCGATCCTCCACATGGCATGCACACTTGGCCCTTCCCAAGTTCTTCTCTGCCAAGCATCCCAATTTCGTGCCTCGTTGTTAAAAGCCAATCAGAAAAATGATTTTGGATTTCGTGTGGTTTTCATCGTCCATAAAGGATTCCACCACCAACATTCCTCTTGGCTATACGTTAAGAAACTTGCTTTGTATGCCAAGTTAACTACATTCTCTCCAGAGGGATTCCATGATCAAATCAGGTTATACAAGTAACATAACTGAAGCCTGTTAATATCGTTATTCAACTGCATAAAATTATTCACAGTAAGGTCAAGGTCTTCTGAGCTCTTCATCCATTTTGCTAGAGAGTGCCTCTCTCGTGTTAGGATTCTTTGTTCTGTTAAAAATGTGATTTCCTTCAGTTAAATGCATATAACACCCGAGGCCCTTTGATATAGGTATTTCACGGAACAACGTCCTTCCCATTACTAGTAAGGCCAAGGTCTTCGGAGCTCTTTACCCATTTTGCGAAAGGATGACTTTAGTCATGTCAGTGGAATAATCCAAAGTTAATGATTCATTGTGTCTTGAAAACGTCACAGCACCAGAGTACCATCACATTCAATCAAGGATTCATGCCTACCGTCGCAAACCGTCGGTTTTCAAATTGTGAAGTCAGCCAGTTCTCCAGAAGGGGATAGAACAGAACCAAATCCCTCCAGATAATAGAAGCATTTGTTGTAGACTTATTCCTCTGCCTGATCCAGTCCTTCAGTAATAGGGGGTCAATGTATTTTTGTTTTTAACCACTTGTTGCCACCGTCATGTAATCAGACCCCATAAACTCCTCGCAGCTAGGGCCTTCCGGAATTGATGTCTTTTGTATCCACTTATTATCCATATGCTACTAGTAGACAAAGGTAAACCAAATAATGATTTAGTCACGGGCAACCAATTCAATTGCCAAGAATTAAAGCAATGATTATTAGCACAGAAAATGTGGGACTATTCTCCAAGTACTATAGACCAAAAAGCAAGCGTAGTTGATGATATCATTCTGGTCTCTTTGTTATAGGAAAAATTGTTATCGGAAAAATCTGGTCTCTCCCTAATTTCATCTCCAAACTAGAACAAAACAAGACAGAAAATAAAACTTACCATAAGTTTTAACCAAAAAACCAAAAAACAAGCATAGTTGATGATATCACTCTGGTCTCTTTGTTATCCAAAAACTTGGTAAGTGTGGACACAAACAAATCCCCCTAATTTCATCCTGAAACTAGAACAAAACAAGACAGAAAATAAAACTTCCCCCAAGTTTTAATCAAGCATACTTACTAACAAGAGATAAATGATATACCTTTTAAATGTTGTTTGCCCTCACTATGTCATTTTCGTTCCATTCCAAGGTTTATGGGATGTTGAACCTGTAAAAACACACAAGCCAACGAAGTGAAAGCAACAATGTAAACTCAACGAAACCTATGTATGTGATCAAGGAGTCATACACTAAAATAAGGACAATTTTATGAGAGAAATATATTACTATATTATAAATATGAAAAGGAGATTACAACCAGATGCCTTGACGTTTAAGGTCCCTTGCAACAGTTTCTTGCTTTCCACACACTTCTCCATGGATTCTGAGACCAACAATCTATCTCGACAAAGCAAAAGCTCAAAGCCAACATAGGCCCAAATACTCCAAGCTACACAACTCAAAAACTAGTCATTCCAAAAACTCCAAAAGCTAAGTTTCCCCATG
Source organism: Picea engelmannii (assembly GCA_009831015.1). Taxonomy (NCBI): domain Eukaryota; kingdom Viridiplantae; phylum Streptophyta; class Pinopsida; order Pinales; family Pinaceae; genus Picea; species Picea engelmannii. The sequence continues at coordinate 131,245 of ML807317.1, forward strand.
AGAACTCCCTTTCTTTTATAAACTGAAAAGGATAGGGTGAGGAGGTTAGGATGATCCCAAGAGATCAGGGGGCAGACTCAGATCCAAATCGATCGGAAGCCAACTCACCCTTGAAACTTCTGTTCTTGAAGCATTGAGTAGATTCTCTTTTTATTTTGTATGAAAAATTGTCGCACCCTTAATACTGAGCAAACTACGATGATGTCGCAGGCCACTGTGGTGCAGCCTGCAACGATCCTAGATCGTCGCACCCTTAACACTAAGCAAGGTGCGACGATCTCTCTGCATAAGTTTTTTGAAAGGGAAAATATAATTTCATCTCTGGGAAAGTTCATCTTCATTCTTCTTCAGGGATTAAGGCAATTGATCTTTCTAAAGACAAAAGATAAGTTTACACCATTAATTGTTATAGGGGTGATGAAAATAATGTGTAACACTCCTCATTTCATGTGGTATATTTGTATGAAAATTCATTTAAGAGAAACCAATCGTAGGAAATCAGCAGAGGAAAGAGTCTTTCTGGGAGAGGATGTGAAGGGTATTAAAAATATGACAGGTGAAGCTGAACACTGAACACATTGAAGGGATTCAAGCACAACACACTTGAAATGGGTGAGCATTCCTTCAGTCAACATATTGCAACTCGAATCAATAGGGTATGGTCAAAGAGGATTTGGCTTTACTTTCAACCATTTTCTCTTTTTGTATTACTTTCAAGCACAACACACTTGTAATGGGTAAGCATTCCTTCGATGGACATATTGCAGCTCAAATCAATAGGATGGTCAAATAATTGGCTTTACTTTTTACCATTTTTTTTTGGTATTACTTTCAAGCACAACACACTTGACACGGAAATGTGTAAGTATTCTTTCAATCGACCTATTACAACTCAAATCAATAGGATAGTGAAAGAGGAGTTGACTTTCAAGCATTTTTCTACTTGTTACTTTCTATCTTTTAATTAACTTCTTTGTAGTTCTCATTAGGTCTGTTTTGAAATGTTGATTCTCATATTTTTGGCGAGCAAATTTGACCTCTTGATTTGTGAAGTGGATATTTCGCATGGCATTGGGGTGTGTTGCTTAGTTTTTCCCTTGATACCTTAACATACTTGATATAACCTCTGCTTCTATGGGTATCTTGGTTCTCATCTTCTTGTTTCACATTTCAGTCTGAGAATGTTCTTAGCTGTACTGGTCCTGCCTCTCACCTTATGGGATTTATTAAGCTTCAAGTGGTTTTGTACTTTTGATATCTCCCTGTGTGTTGAAGCTGGCCATGTAGTGTTTTTTTCTTTTGGCTTGTTTTTGCATTTATGTTCTTGTGCATAAGTTTTTGGGCTTTTTGTGCGTTTGATGTCATTTTTTATTTCCCACTGCATTGATGCTCATGGCTGCTATTATTGTTTGTACAAAATCAGCTTTCTCAGTGCCTCCAATTCTATTATTGGCTATAGTTACTCTTCATATGAAGGGTATCTCAAAAGG